>VUQK01044023.1:28294-41182 GCA_015106715.1 Bujurquina vittata
GTGTGGGTTTTTTTTTTGTTTGCGTCGGGGGGGGGGTGGGTGTGGGGGGGGGGGGGGGGGGGGGGGGGCAGGAGCAGCTTTAATTAAATTGTGAATGGCAGCTTAAATATTTGAAGCTGCAGTTGCCTTTAAACTGCAGTATGACCTGAGCTGGACTCAGATCTTTGCTTTGCACCAACCCCACTAATTATGTCCCCACACGTTACTCTCTGCAGCTGTTTTAATTATGAATGTGACCAAAAAAAAAAGATGACAGAAAGCATTCCTGTGGCTGTCTTTTAAAATGTAGCATGGTTTATGTAATGTAGATCTCCATTTGTCTATCCAAGCTGACATCAAGGACACCCTCTGATCGCTGTGGTTTAAGCAAAGAGGTGGCATTGCCACTTTCATAACTCATGACCCAAAGTGACAGATACACATGTCAGCACTTCTCTAAACAGATCTGCATTTAATAACACCTACCCATCCATCTTTCCCCCCCAACAGCTTCTCATATCCCTCTCCAACTATTTAAGCGCATAAAAGAGCAGCTGAGAAATGTCAAACGGATTCTTTTTCATTGCTACCCCTTTCTGCGTCACGTTTCCTCACATCATACATCCTCTCCTCTCAAATACAGAATGACCCAGCTCCTATTCTCCAGCCACAGTTGATTAATTAGGGGCAGGGAGATGTAGATGCAGCAGGACAGATCCGATCCTTGAAACTTTGCAGCACGCCGTTATGCTGGTGTTGCTGAACTGTGGAGGCAAGATAGCCAGTGGGCATGACTGGGATGGGGACCTTTCAAATCCAATCGCATCGTGTAGGTCCCCGTCCCAGTCTGGCCACGCTATCAGAGCAGATAACGTGCTCCAGTAAAGGTTACGACTCACCATGACATTTCTGTTGAGACCCAACAAACCCTGATTCCTGTAGACTAATCTTGAATTCATGAGTGCTTCCCTGCCTTTGAAGTGTGTGCACAGGCGCCATACTCTTTTGTTTATAATAAAAGGTTATAGAATAAAGAGAAAAAGTAAATCAAAGCATGAGGAACAAACAGTCGATTAAGATGAAAGTCATGAATGCCATTAAAACACACTTTAGGTTCAGAGATCATCAAGAGCGCAGAGCACTTTCTAGAGGCAGGAAATGACTGTTACACACTTTATTGGCCTTATTCATGAGCGTATTGTATAAATATGTTTACATTATAAAGAGAGATGACTGTGTCCAAAAGGTGTAAGGTGTGTATGCATTCATGGGGATAGAAATCTGCGTTCCTTGTGAATAAGAGAGCAGTGGAAAGACATCCAAAAGCTGGTTTTAGTTTTTCAGAAGTCTTATAAAAGAAAACTCAAGGCACAGGTGTGTGTCTAGGCAAGACTGATGCTTTAGTTTACTTGATAATTAGGCTCTGTATATCAAGAACAAAAGTATGTGGAAGTCTGAGCATTGCACTCTGAGCTTCCTATAACAGCCTCCTCCACTCCTGGAAACTCTCTCCACAATATTTTGGAACCTAGACAGCTGTGCCTCCATTTATCCACAAGTGAAATCAGCCACTGATGTGGGGTGAGAAGGCTTGGCTTGCAGTGGTTCTTAAAGGTCAGTTCAGTGCAGCCAGGTTTTTCCAAACCAATCTGAAAAAGATTGGTTGACATAGACTTGTGTATATTGGAAATTAGATAGAATAGCTCCTTCCTCCCCTTAGATGAATGACAGCATTCGCTGCTTGAAGTAAACGTATCGGAAAGTGGAGCATATATGGAAAACAACAAAGCTCCAAGTCCACCTGCTTCATTTAAAGAAACTCATTAAGCATGGTGAAAGATTGATTTCTAACAGTAGAATATTAGAATGTCCAAAAATGTTATTTGACACAGTCAAACACATTGAGAACTGGAAACAAATCAGTGTTATTAAAAGATCTCCTAAATGTTGTTGAGAGCACGAAATCTTCCACTTGTTCAGTTGATGTTTTGACCACATTTCTATTCAAGAATTTTTTTCCGTGTGTGTGTGTGTGTTTGTGTGTGTGTGTGTGTGTGTGTGTGTGTGTGTGTGTGTGTGTGTGTGTGTGTGTGTGTGTGTGTGTGTGTGTGTGTGTGTGTGTGTGTGTGTGTGTGTGTTGACAATAATTTACAGGTCGCTGGTTACTGGTTATTCATCCCCTATAAATAATTTTGATTAGGCTGTTTAAAAAGCCTAATGCTCATACTTCTCTCCATCAGAATTTTAGACCAATTTCAAAGTTGCCTTTTATATCAAAAATCTTAGAAAAAGTTGTGGCCAAACAGCTAAATGTTATTTTAATTAAATATAACACTCTTAATAAATTTCAGTCTGGGTTCTGTCACCTGCACTTTACTGAAACTGTTTCTGATATTTTAATGAAGAGAGATGCAGGTGAATACTCTGTTCTCGTACTCCTGGATTTAACTGCAGCATTTGACACAGCTGATCATAGTATTTCTGCATTCGAGGTTGCGGCTCTTAAACTTTGGAATCTGGGATCTGCAGTCTGTACTGAATTTTTTAAAGAGAAGCTCAAGACTTGGACACACTTGCTTTTAACTAGGGGTTTGTGTGTGTATTGCAATTGTCTTTGATTGTTGTGAAGCACTTTGGGATTTTTAGCTAGAAGAATGCTATACAAATACATTTTACTTCATACACCCCGACTAATATTTGGTTAAATGCACCCTAGCAAGTTGCACCTCAACCTTGATGGTTTTGGAAGCCATCAATAAGCTTCTGGCATAATTCTGGTTGTATATTTGGCAACTCTTCTTGATTACAATTGGTAGGTTTTGTTTAAATTGACCGGTTTCCAAGCATGGACCCTACTTTTAACTTTTAAGCATAGTCCACAAATACTCAATAGGGTTGAGGTCAGTGCTTTGGGGAGGCCATTCCATTATAATCTTAGTCTGCTTTATCCATTCCAAAACCAGTTTTGATGTGTGATTGTGACGGACGGACGGACGGACGGACGGACGGATGGATGGATGGATCTATGTGTGACAAAAACCTAAGCTGTAGAATCATTCCACCCTGGATAAAGAACAGTTTGTGGATATCAGGTAAAATCTAAGCAAATTACATTAGAAACAAAAGGTTAACCACCAAAAAAAGAGAAGTTTTGAATTCCCACTTCCTGCTTATACAAACCCCATGTTCATCATGCCTGACAGTAAAACTTTGTCAAAAGAGGGAACAAAAAATGCAAATTCATTGTTGATATTCTGCATTAGATGGAATCTGCTCTCCAATCAGCAATTTCCCTGCTGAGTTGACCAGTGTGACACTCTTTTGTGCCACTCTCATAACAAAAGCATTTTTCTTCTGAGATCCACTTCATTACCCAGACTAATATGGAGCAAAATGTTTATTCAAATGAGCCAAGATCAAATCCTATAAAATGAATGTGAAAATGCTGAAATGGATTATATGCTTGGAGAAAAAAATCATATTTGAATTAATTACAAACTGAAAGGGCATCGGTGCTGAAAAAAAATGCTTTTTCTTCTTCCATTTCCTCAGTTATTTTCTTATTATCTCGCATTTATTTATTGTCACCATTCATCACTGCCCGGTGTCACCAATATGTGTCCATGAAAACAGAGTATAATTACATTTTATCAGCATCAACATGACAGCGACAAGCATTGTGAGCAACTGATTGGCCGTTGTCTCAAGGAGAAGGCACATTGTGAGCTTTTGATTGGCCCCTACCGGAGGAAAGAGTTTGTATTAGCGATTGATTGGGCAGTGTAATTTTCCACCTTAGTAGCTCCCGGGCGCACACACTTATTGTGTGACTTTGGCAGGAGCCACCTTTGTATAGTAAGTGTGTGAATGTGAGTTTCCTCTTGCTTTAAAATGATATTCTCTGAGCGCTGAAGACTGAGGTTGAGCACAGTGTTTGCCCATCGCACGATAAGTCACATGTGACAGTCTGTCAGGTCACCTCTCATCAGGAGGCGTACAGCAGAGAAAGGAAATCTTCAACAGCGGTAGCACAGAAACACATTTCACATCACAAACATGCAAACAAAGAAAAAAAAAACACTAATTTGCTGTAAATCCCTATATTACTTTACATTAGTTCAGCTGCAAATGCATCAGTCACCATCACCACCTCTGCATACAGCCATGCCACTACTGCAGGATGTGACCTGGTTGTGAGTCTGCCAGTGGACATATAGCCTCTGCTTAGCATCTCCTTAGAAATAGGACGCTGTGACCTCCCCATCATGCTGCTTTTTAACCCTTTCAATTCATGTCTCCACCTCACTGCACTAATTACATTTACTTACAAAGAGATGTTATAAAAGGTAATTCAAAGAGCACTCCATCAGTTTGCACGGCCGGCTCACTCAGGATGAGCTGCTTTTGCTTACGGGGCCACGCATTTGCAGATCATACAGAAGGTCCTGTTTGCCAAAAGGATATAAGAGTTCATGTGCTGCTTATTAAAGCTTAAGGTTTATAACACCTTTTATTACAGGAATATCATTTTGGCACGAAGACTGAAAGAAGGTCTATTGACAATCTTACAAATTAACAAATCTTGTTTGCTAAATCCAGGGGAAAACCCAAAAATTCCAACAAGCCCTGAGCAAAAACAGTTCATCACAACCACAGAATGAAATAAATAAGCCCCTATGATTTGTTGGCAGCTGTTATCAGATAACAATGTTGATTCAAAATTTTAAAAAACAACAACTTTCCTCTATGGTTTTAGACCAAGTTTAGGCTGAAAAACCACTTGCTCAGTGGCAGGAAATAATCATATTTCTGCACAAAACCCCCAGTTAGTTAAGGAACCTTCAGCATGGCTATGATTACTACTTAGTTATAATTAGGGAACAATTTTTGGTTAAGTTCAAAGAACCCAACCTCCTCCCTCTGCTCTCTAACAGCACACTACTTTTCTTTTCTTAAACTTTCAACAGAGCCATGCTCCGTGTTTCCCCTGATTTCAGCTGCTCAAGCTAAGCTCAAGCTGAGCTGATTGCAGTATCATAATTAGCACAGACACATTAAAGTGGTGTCAGTCTTCTCATCTGTCAGCAAAAACAAACAAAAAAAGTTTTACCACACAAAAAAATACCCTGATTCACGTTGCATTTTCATGGTGAGTATTCAGCATTTAACAGCCTGATCGATGCACAATGCCGAGGCTCGGGTGGCACATACACACATAAATCATGTAAACAAGTGTGCCTCAGATCTTTAAGAAACCTGATCAGAGAGTCGACTCCTCTGAAGGACACAGAGACCGAGCGTGACAAAACAGTTATTAAACCAAGCGCAAGCGAGACGATCTCTAGACCGAGCAGCAGGGGAAGGGGAGACGTGACCATGAAAGGGTGACAGAGCGAGACGCCAAAATGAAGAAATGCAGAGATGAGAGGATAGAGAAATAGAGGTCCTGAGAGATCTGACGGAGGGTGTTGAAAAAGGAAATGACCACTCGAAGCAGATAAAGTGATCAGAACAGCCTCAGTACTTAAAGGTAATTTGAAAGTTTTGAAAAGACTGTTTATAAGGTGAAGGACTGGTGACCTGCATAGGGTGTGTCCCACCTCTACCAGCACAACTGTGTTTAATTAAGAAATAGGGACGGTTAGGTTATACTGTGTATAAGTCAATATTGTATCTGACATGTTATATTTAAGGTCAAACTGATGAAAGTATAAGGTCTGATCATCTGTATTTCAAGTTCCAGTAAAACTACATTTTGAATCAGATTTTTGTTTTCTTGTATTGTAAAAAACTTGATTAAAACAACAACATTGTCGGTGTGTAATTCCTTTTGGACAGATGGAGTGATTTTTATGTTGTGAGGAAAAATAATAATACTAAACAGAATGTCTCAGTTATTGTGAGAGTCCAGATGTATTTTTTCCTGCCATTATCAAGTAACTACGGGTAAACACAGCATTTAAGGAGATGTATTCAATTTTGTCCTTGGTCTCTGACAACCAGGCGAGCCGGCTGTCTTCTTCAGAAAACAACTGCAAAATGGACTATAAAGGCCCAAATGATGTTCAAACCTTGATGGCTGATGCCTTTTCCTTTTAGTAAGTTGTTTAGCAACACCACCTGCTGGCCAGAAACCTGCAAACAAGAACTGGAAACGTCAATCTCGGCACTCCGATTACAGCGCATCCTATTTACGTTAACAATCTCCTCCAAGCGATACTGAGCACTACCAGCTAAATGTATTTTTTAAAAGCATCAAAAGTAAAAGTACTCATTAGGGAGAATGGCTTGTAAATGTACTGAGTGAATGTGGTGCCACTTTACTCAATATACTGTCAGCAGGTTCCTGCAAAATAGAAACTATAAATCTACATGCAGGTGCTAAATATGTGGAAGTGAAATTACTAACACTAATGTTGGCTGTATTCTGTACTGGTTACAAAAGGATTTTTATGTTGTAAAATGCATTTTCAGTTTCCCAGTGCATCATTTTAACCTCTTAAAACATCCAGGAATATTCAGAGAGTAGTTTTTGGTTCCAGTTGATCAGTTTCAGTCAGTGGCTGAAGTCATAATTACTTCACTGAACTTCATATTCAAGCTATTGGTCTCAGAACATTAAAAAATAAAATAAAATCAGTGCATGCGCATTATCTTCATCACTGCCGTGCCACTGCAGCTAACTGAAGTTGACCAAGGCCAGGCTACTGCTGAATGATGGATGCTGAATGCTGGCATGCGTGTCTGAGCTGTTGCTGCAGCCCTGCATGTCTAAGAGAGCGTCATCTCTGATCTGATATTCTATGTGGAAATCTGACAGCAATACTGAGATAAGGTGCTGCAACTTGTATTTGTGTCGTCTCTGCAGCTGTTTGAGAAGGACAGTTCCCACTCCCGCCACAATGCCAGAGCAACACAGGTCTTTCTGGATCTGGAGCATATCCAGACACGTCTTTGGCCAGCATCTAGTCCCCATCTGTCTCCTATTGAACATGCCTGGGACATGCTGGGTTGACATTTTCATCAGAGGCATGAAGAGCAATTCCTCAGCAACAGATTCGGACACTTATGTAGTCCATGCACAGACAGGTGGCTGCTTGCAACACATCCAGGAGAAGCCATAACTCGTATTAAGTGTCTTGTATACGCAGTTATTAATGTGTTGTGCCACAAAATGTATTGCATTTATGTTATTTCTTTTTTGATTGTAATATTTGAAAAGGTCCACTGTCTGGGATCATGCACTCTTAACATTTAGTAGTTCCACCTGTTTCGAAAATTTAACATGCAGAAATAATCTTTCGAGAGATGCTGATGGAGAATATCAAATATAGATAAATTTATTATGAAAATAAAACATCAAAGAGAAGAGAGACGATGCTACAGCAGCCATGATCATTTAGTTCTGAAGTTTAAAATCCATGAGATTACCTGCAGGTTTTCTACTGCAACAGCAGTCTGTACAAATGTTTAAAGACATAAAAATACTGCACTCTGAACACTGATTTGCCTAAAATCATCACATTTTCAATATTTGGTTCAGGTTTTTTGTGTGTTTTCTGCTTTGTTTCATGTGCAAATGTTAAAAAAAATAAATACATAAAATGAATACATGTTGCAATTACAATCAAATCTCCTCCCTAAATTAAATCAGAATGTCTCTGAAAATTCGACTACTGCATTGTTCAGCTCAGGTCACCAGAGCTCGTTCTTCACTGATACACTTGTAATTGTGTACCTGTAGCGCCACATCTTAAAATAAGATGAAAGGTAAGATTAAACTCTGCGCCTAACCTTATTATGGACAATGAAGTTCAAAGTAATAAAACTAAATGCTGCCATAGAGGCAAGCTTCTAGAGACTGACATAAAAGTTTAAAGCTGATTTCTGACACTCAAAGGATAATATACACTCAGAACATTTTATTAGGTACACCTTTTTAACAGCTCATTAATGCGCATCAAACCTTGAAGCGGATGGGCTACAGCGGCAGACGACCACACTGGGTGCCACTCCTGACAGCTAAGAACAAAAAACTGAGGGTACAATTCATGCGGGCTCACCAAAATTGGACAATAGAAGATTGGAAAAATGTTGCCTGGTCTGATGAGTCTGAATTTCTGCTGCACCATTCGAATGGTAGAGTCAAAATCTGGCATAAACAACATGAAAACGTGGATCCATTCTGCCTTGTACAGTATGAATACTTCGGGCTGGTGGTACAATGGTGTGGGAATATTTTCTTGGCACACTTCTGGCCCCCTTAGCATGGCTGAACACTACAATGTACTCATCTTCTGATTCTTGCTTCCAGCAGGATAAAACATGTCACAAAGCTCAGATCATCTCAGACTGGTTTCTTGAACATGACAATGAGTTCAATCTACTAAAAAGGCCTCCACAGTCACCAGACCCCAATCCAATAGAGCACCTTTGGGATATGGTGAAATAGGTGATTTGCATCATGAATGTGCAGTCAACCAATCTGCAGCAACTGTGTGATTCTTTCATGCCATATGGACCAAAATCTCTGAGGATTGTTTTCAGCACATTGTTGCATCTGTGCCATGAAGGTAAAAGAGGGTCCAATCAGCAAGGTGTATCTAATAAATTGTCCAGTGAGTTTATATTGATACATTCACGGCTCAGAAGCAATTAACTGGTTAGTGATTTAAAAAGTGCAAAACTGTTACATCTGCAAGTTAAAAAAGAAAAAGTATAAAAAACAATTCTTTGTATAAAAAAATAAAACATGGCTTAATGATTTGAAAGTTTCCCTTCACAGGAGCACATATGCACTCTTTGAATTGTTCATTCCACAAATTTTACTGCCATTTATTTGACCAATACCCACTCAAAGTCTTATACCTGAACTGGCTCAGAGCACCTCTCTCCTCTCCACCCAGTGTAACACCTGCACTGAAACTCAGACTTCATTAGTTTGACATGATGCGGCAGCTCGTGTCCTAAAACTCTGTAGTTCCTCCCTCCTTCTGGTTTACTCTCAGACACCACCTTCCATGAGGCGGGGTCGAGGTGGAGGTAGGCCCTTGAGTCCGGATCCCTCCTCTGGCACCTTCCGTGAGAGGAACACATGGCCTGACTGCAAAGAGTAGCTGCTGCTGTTATATTAACCAGGTAAGGACCCAGAGTGTTATCAATGTAGGATTTGACAGCCTTACAGGTAGCCTGAAAGTAGGAAAGAAACATAAACCAGGTATGTGCAAAAGAATGCTACGTACATGCTCAGGTAACAGTATAAATATAGTACTTAGTGTAATGGAGATGATCACTCAACAGCTAATACAATATGAAAAAAGATGGCTTTCCCAGAAGGTAAAATGTCCTGTTATTTAGCTCCACAGGACTTTTGATCCCACAAAAGTCCCGATGTTTTAAATACTTTACTCCCCAGCTGGAAATCTCCAGCAGAATCAGAGTCCAAAGCATACATTTGTAATGCATGATCATGCTAAGATGAGAGCACACCCTCTGTCAATTCTGAGGTTTTACATATCAGGATGGAATTTTAAAAATTATCTAGTCATTACCAGGTCCTATAATTAGTAAATTTGTTTGTTCACATGCATCTTTGCAAGCCTAAGCCATCCTGCTATGCCCTTTTTAGAGACAAGAGGCTTTCTCCTGGCAACCCCTGCAAACAAGTCATACGTGTTCTGCCTTTTTCTTATTGTACTATAACTATAACGTTTAACATGCTAACTGAGGCCTGTAGAGTCTGAGATGTAGCTATTGATGTTTCTTGCAATTTTTTGCAAAACAATTTCCTGTTTTTTCTGAGCATTGCACACAGTGTGACCTTTGGGTCATGTTCCAAACCAGCAAATTGCTAAAACTTCTCATTTATAGGAGGTGGTCACACTTGCTGATGATCAAGTAGGCAAGTGCATTTCTTCTGCACTTCCTGGCTTCTATTTCCCTTCTTAATTCCCATGGAAGCAGTGAGGATGTGCTGTATTTTCACACACTGCTTCTGTATTTGAGGTTTTTTGTTCTATGCTTTTAACTTTCAACTTTTCACATGTTTACAAGCTCTAACTCGAAAGGCCCTTATCAGCTTCAGTGGAAATTTTAAAACACTTTCACAGAGAAAATGGACGACTCCATTATTGTACCTGAGATTTGGAAAGCCCGTGGTCGCCCCAAAGAACCACGCCAGCGGCACCTAAAGCAGCACTCTCTCCAACAGTGTAGACCAGGTGCTCCTGTGGTGCAGAAACAAGAAGTGAGGAAAATATGCAGCCCCAATTATAACAGACACAAACTGTTTAAGTTGAAAAATCTAATCCTTGCCTGAGAGAGGAAATCTAGTGTGAAGGTGTAGACGATGCGAGCGTAGGCGTACACAGGTGGCACCAATGGAGTCACCTGATCCGCTGCTCTCATTGCCTCCAGGATACGGTGGTGACTGTAGAGGAGCACTTCTCTGTCAAGATCTCGCATCAGTATGCTGAGGTAGATGTCAGGAAACAGAGCAGAGGAAGTGCGCCACAGCCAGAGAAGCTTGTCATTTCTCTTCAGCTCCACGGCTGGACACTCCCCTGTGTAACCGGTGCTATTTTTGCTGTAATAGTTGTAACAGTTGGGAAAACCATAGTAGCCCCACAAACCGTGTGGTCTTGCTGCCTGCCCCAGTTTCAGAGTTTCCTCCATAAAATTTCTCCCAGCTTCGCCAAACTCCAAACGTGCTGCAGTATCTACTTGTTTGGGGCTCCAATCTGGATGCTTAGACCTCACTAGTACTCTTGACCCCTCCTGGTATATCTGCTTGCTGTCCCAGTTTCTCTCCCATACAGGTCTCCAGTTTTCCCAATCCACTACAGCCAGGCCCTGGAAACTCCTGTCAGGGATATAGGTGTTGATATTCTCCCTGGCAACTCTGAGATGTTGTTCCAGGCTGCTGTTCTGTGGCACCCCGCCATTAAGAGCCTCTCCTTGGGGGGAGTACCTTGGATACAGACCAAGCTTTTCAGCATAAAATATGGTTATGTTTTGACCCATAAAGGTTTGATTCTGGTTCTGGACAATGTTAAACATCCCCAGGTCAAGGTCAATGCCATAATCAGAGAGGCATTTGGCAGTTGGGGCGTTCCACACGGTCAGGAAAGGCACTTGGGAAAAAGGTGATTTTGGAAACTGCAGCCCTGAGACGAGGCTGATCACAACAAAGTGCAGCAGCACCGCAGGATTAAATGCAGTCATCCCTGCCGAGAAGGAAACATGGTGCTGTTATGTCACCCGGCAGTATTATGACATTTTGAGAGCATTGGAAAGTAGTGCTGTTTGTTTAAACTTTAAGCAAAGCCTTTTCAGTTATGAGACGAATTAAAACTGAGTATTTACAGTTTTTACAATTAAGGGCAAGGAATTTGGACTTTGCGTTGCACTTTTCACATTTCACTCTATATGCTTTAATACTTTTTAAATGCCTTCAACACCTTAAATACCTATTCAGGATTCAGATGATCATAAATGTTGTGTGATGCACTTACACTGGGCTAAAACAATCGTCTCTAATGTAAAAAAAAGAAAGAAAGAACGTGTGAAATAAACAAAAAGCAAGCTTACAAACGCTGACTTACCTACTTTGTAAGTGGAGAAGAATTTGAGAATTAACCGCAGGTCTCATGATCTGAATGACACATTCAAGGAAAACGGGAAGGAACAAAAAGGAACCAATCAGAAGTGTGCACAGGATTTTCACCATCCAATAAGAAGAGATATGCAAATCACTGTATGGAGATTACAAATTTTAAAGGGACAGGCAAGATAAAACGTCATCACATCGTTCTGCCCATTTTGTTAGCAGTTTTCAGTGTTTCAATTTAAAAAAAAATCTAAATAAAACAATCAGCAGTTTATTGGGGGAGTGTGGGACGCCTGGAGTTTTCTGAATAACCATCATGCAAAGCCATAATGAACTTTTCCACCTTGCAATTTAAATGTATGTTTTGCTCAACTCCTAAAAGCTGATAAAAATAACCCTTGGTTAACGAAAACCTGCAATTACATGGGGAAGGGGGTACGAGGCTGCAGCCAGCAAAGCGAGTCCCTCCCTGAGAACCAGCTGGCTCGGATTCCCCTGACCACAGTGTCTTCCCCCAGAGGCTTAACTCTTGACTGCGGACAACAAAATCATACCTGCATTACCCCCAAACCAAAACCATATTTCATCTTTATCATCTCCTTAGATACTGCATTCAGTTGACTTCACTAAAAATGCACACAAAGCACAACAAAGTAGTTTATTTACCCAAAATGGAGTAAGCAGTGCATACCACAGGGGTTAGCACCCTCGCCTCACAGCAGCCTGAGCCTTTCCAATTTCCTCCCTCAGTCCAAACACATTCATCTTAGGCTGATTGGCGATTCTATATTTGAGTGTGAATGGTTTTCTGCACAAATTTATTGTCACCTCCTCATCAGTCCCAAAACAACCTGCGTTCTCCCTCGTGTGACACATCAATGGTCTGCAGTGACCGTGCCCCCTCGCCCACTGTCACTTAGGCACCCTTCAGCCTTAAATTAAAACACAACAACCTGAACAAAGAAGTTTATTTACTCCATCAAATGCCATTTGTTTTCATACAAGATACGTCAATATAAGAAACATTGTGCTTCTGTAGTC
Organism: Bujurquina vittata; assembly: GCA_015106715.1. Lineage (NCBI taxonomy): Eukaryota > Metazoa > Chordata > Actinopteri > Cichliformes > Cichlidae > Bujurquina > Bujurquina vittata. The sequence goes on from VUQK01044023.1 coordinate 40,923, forward strand.
AAATAGCTGCTGAGACACGGGGCTGATATTACTGCCATAAGTGGAGCTGTCACAGCTTGAGAACAAATGTAGTAGTCATGACTTGGACATAAAAATATCATATAAAAATACATTCAAATAAATAGTAATACTGCAATTGCCTCCACAGACACATCAGATATCAGACAGAGGCAAAAAAAAAAAAAAAATTAGGCACTTAAAAAATATTTATCTGTTCTCAAATTTAATAAAAAAACATACCCCTTTCCCCCCCTACAATT
>VUQK01044023.1:41202-59137 GCA_015106715.1 Bujurquina vittata
CCAATCAGAAAACAAAAAAAGGCAAAAAAAAAAAAAAGATTAGGCACTTAAAATATATTGTGCTGTTCTCAGATTTAAGTGAATCATTTTCCACTTTCACCACATACATTTACTCATTCACAACATTTACCACAGAAGCATCCTCTCTACCAGAAGCATGGAATTTGACACCTTGGGAAACAGTGATTGAGAGGAAAATGTAAACAGGGTCATTTCCAGCAAGTTCTTCAAACTTTAAAAAAAAAAAAAAAAGACAAAGTTAGAAACAAACACTAAGTTGCAATTTCCACAACATTTCACTTTGCATCATCCAATAACTGACTAACTGAAGCAAAAGACAAACACCTATCTTCCCCTCGCCTCTCCTTTTGTGCTCTTATTTTAGGCTTTTACAGTAATGTGTATTAACGGAGGAGCAGACAGAGAGTCAGTGAGATCAAACACTGCAGTGCTGATGCTGTGACTCGAGCTGCCATCCCTTTTTGGCGTAGAGGGTCTTTTTGTTCGCAGCGCTCCCCCTGATAGCCGTTGTAGCACTGGCACTGAAAGTCCGCCTGAAAACTCATCTCATCCGCTTTGTCGAGCTCGCCGGTGACTGCCAGTTTGCCGCTTTTCTCAGTGATACTGTGGGTGAGGGGATTCAGATGCAGGTAAACGTCACTGTTTGGATTTTTGCGCAGACATCGGCCATGCAAATAACAAAGGGTCTGGCTGCACAGTTCTGCTGCCGTGGAGACGTTGAGGAGGTATCTGCTCAGTGTGCCCCGCACATATTTATCCAGGTTGGAGCAGGTGGTCTAGGACAAAAAACAGATAGATTGAATCTTCAAAACTCTCTTCAAAATTCATTTGCTGGATATTTTACACATCCACTTACTGGCAAAAATGACCCTAAAGAATAATTGACTTATTTTACAACGTCTTAAAGATTCTTACATGTGAACATAACCCTACAGTATCTAAAAACACATGGACTGAGCTATTGCCTGTTATGTTAAGGCTAACCTCTGCAGCATCATTTAAGGTCACAGTCACACAGGCCTACAGACCTAGCAGGGGAAATATGAGCGTATGAATGAATGTGGTGCACCAAAAACCTCTTAGAGATAGCTTTGGTCTCTAGCAGACTGCCACTGTTTGTGAGGAAGACACCGACTTGTCTGCAAACACTCGCCGCTGCTTGCTGAGCTGTAATGAAACTGTGAAATGTGCAATCCGTACTGCTCTGCGAGTAGTTGGTGAGTATTTGCAGACAAGTTGTGTCTTTCACGCAAGCTATGGGCAGCTACAGCAATCTGCTAGCGATCGAAGCCCGTTTTTGGTGCAGCATCCCTTTTGTAACTGATTTCACTTAACAACTGCAAACAGCCAAGCTGGATTCACACAGTGAAGCCCCTTTGGCATGAATGAAGAACTGAATTGGTCATGTTTTCTCAAGTTTGTTACACTTGAAGCATCTTTATGCTTGGACATTTTGTATTTTTCATTTTTTAACGTGTATTGCTTTATTATGACATGATGTGAGCTGTTTCTAAAACAAAGACAAACACAGGAAGAGTAAAATGCATTTTCGTCAGAGACTTTACCCAAATGCTCCAAAAATATAATATATGGCTTGAATATTTCCAATCAAACTGGTCAACTGATGCTGCAAAACGTTCTCGTTTTGCTAATTGTTGATTTCAAGATTTTGGATTAAATGGCCAAAATGGGATCAAAATCCTGGTCATATATGTGACGATCAATGCCTTAGTATCTGTTTGTTGCATAATTAATGTGTGGATGCTTACTTTGTTGTGTGCATAAGCTTTATCTCCCCACATGATAATTCCAGCTGCTCCCAGAGCCACACTCTCCCCGATGGTGGACACGAGATCAGTCTGTAAAAGATTACAGGTCAAACAAAAGGTCAACTAAGTTTCAGAGCTTCCGGCTACATTAAGTGAAGTACAGCATAAGTTCTACTCTGTTTATTCTCCTGTAAGGAAATGGCCTGTAGGGGGGTTAGATTGATTTTTAACCTGACCAACACCCATCCTGCCTACTCTGAACAAATGAAAGGTACTGGGATCCTTGAGTGCCAACAGGACAGGAAAGGACTGCGGCTGCAGATAAGAAGAAAAACTACGCAGCATGCACTGATATAAACGGCTTAGTGATAGTTCTATATGTTAGACTTTGATCAAGAATTAATGTGAAAAAGAAAAAAGGACCAAATGTGCATATTGTCTGCTTAAGATATCTTTAGTATCATAGTAACACAGTCAGTTCAAAATTTCATCAGTGTGGCAAAGGAAAAAGCGTCAGCGTTTCCAAAGTTAGAGCGTCACCTCGGTCAGCTGTTCCAGGGAGTTGGTGTAGGTGGGCCGTGTGTACACAAAAACAGGACGTGCCAACCCGTCACCTGATGAGGCCAAACGCATCCCCTCTTTCACGCGGTTGCGCACAAACTGACGTCCGGAGGCTGAGGAACGCAGCAAGCTGCTCACGTAGATAGAAGGGAAGAGGGCTGTGCTCTCAGTCCACAACCATTTCAGGTGCTCATTGCGGGCCACCTCCACATCAGGACAGCGACCTGTGTAGCTCTCCAGAGTGCGCATGTAATCGTGGTTGTAGCAGTCAGGGAACAGGTAGAACCCCCACAGCTGGTTGGGCCTCAGGTTCTTAGCATTCTTCAGTGTTTCTAGCATGAACTTCTTTGCAGACATCTCAAACTCCTGCTGGGCCACTCTACTAACCTGTTCAGGAGGCCAGGTTGGGTTCTTCTGGAGCACCAGCTGACGAGAATGTCTCCGGTAAATATCTTTGGCATCCCAGTTACGTATCCAGAGGGGACGCCACTCCTCCCAGTCAATCACAGCTAAACCTGTGGCCCATTTTTCCCGTATATACTTCTCAACACCGCTTGGCATTTTCTGCAGGTGCTGTTCGAGACTGGCCACCTGTGGGAGCCCACCATTCACTGGTGTTTCATCTGAGTCAAAATAGGGATAGAAGCCCATGCGCTCCTTGTAGAAGATGGTCAAATTATGCTTGACAAAGCCCTCGGTGGGTGAGGCCACAATCTGGAACTGGTCCAGCTGAAAATGAATGTTATGCTGTGGGGCACAGTCCTCAATCGGGGCGTTCCAAGCGAGGAGCAGAGGCTTTTGGGAATACAGCGGCCATCTCGTGGGTTTCAGTTCCAAAGCACAGAGGCAGTCCCATAGCAGGACAATCAGCAGCAGAGCCTTCCAGGCTGAAAGAGTCCCGTATAACATGTCTTCAGATGTGGATGGACAGAAAAGACCGCCACACTCTGCTCTACAGTTCACAGAGGAGAATGGCATTTTAGTTTTCTGAATACACAATTTTAGAAAGAGATGTTTTCTTTGCAGTAAATTCACAATCACTCTCTGTGGGCATGTGCAACAAAAAAACAAACAAACAAAAAAATCCAGTAGTTTTATTTATTGAAAGCATCTTAATAATTGCACGGGGAGAACACATACGCTTCTTTTTCCTGACATTATTACTGCAGATTAATTTAACATAAATATCTGCAGACTATCAATAAGAAAAACAATAGTAATAACATCTTTACAACAAGCATATTTCCATAGTTACTACGGTTACTGGTGCAGATTTACTGCTTTTCCAATCTGGCTTCTACATCCAACATGCAATTAACAAATGAACTTCAATATAATTACTGTTAGCAACTCTTTTATTAGCAATGATAAAAGGCAAAGTTAATCAACTTCAGTTTCCCTACAGATGGATACGCTTACCTTTACTGGCAGACTGAGGAAGCATTCCCAAAAAAGAACAAAAAAAAAAGAAAAGAAGTCTGCAACTTCACTCCGCGTTTTTGCGTTGCTTTTTGAAAACAAAAGAAAAGAAAATCAAAGCGCTTCAGTCTAAGAAAATGACGACGGGATGATTTTACAGCGGCACATGCAGCTGTGTTGTGTCTCGTAGCCTCGGCTCTGCAGCTCCTGGCGGACTGTAAAATGCAGAGAAGTGAACTTACCCCCTGCGATGTGTCAGGAGCAACTCGCTCGGTCCCGAGTGCCAAACCACTCTCAGGACGTTCCATTCGCTTTGAGGGAAAGGGGCCGAGGGGGCCGGAGGGACAAACCGGACATCCTAAAAACTCTGTCAGCGGCTCTAATGCGCTTCGGCGACGTGTTTCTTCACTTCAAATCTTCAAAAAACTGCAAGTATCAGCTTAGTGAGACGTGCTTTGATTGCGTCCCGTTTTCTTTTTTCACAACGATCACCCTCGTGTCCCGATTTAGCGCCTGAATGAGTCGGTCCAAGAAAGTTCGCCTCCACTCTCTGTGAAACAGATACACTGTGACGAGCAATGTCAAGATCCACAAAAGGTCACAGCAGTCAACTGTATCACGTCCCTAAATATAAGACCATGCTCACAACTCACCTTTCAGCTGCAAGACAATCAGACATGAAGTTAATAAATACTAACACTGAGAAATGTGGTGGGGTTTTTTGTTTTTTTTTAAAGACAAATTTTCCCCCTTAAAACGACTAAAATTATATGTCTATAACATAACATAACATGACACACTTAATTTCTATTGAAAATAATGCTCAGAAAGCATCCTTAGTTACAGGCTACATTTCTTGATCATCAGGATCTCTCTGCCAACCCACAGTTTGGATGTTTTTTGAGCAAATGTGACTAGAGAGTGAACGTCACAGCAATATTACAATTAGAAACCAACATTGTTACAGCTTGGACAGATGGTTGCTGATAAGACACCATTGCTAATAATATGATAAGCCTCTCATAGCTTTTACGCTTCCCATGAACACTTCAGACCTAAAAACAGGAGCAGGAAATTCCCCTGCTGCTGACGCCTGCTGACCTTCAGTGTTGATTTTGTGAGACTTGTTCCACACGGTTTCACAGTGAAATATCCTACATGCAGTTTTATATCACTTTTATAGTTCAAACCTTTTGTTCATTTTGTTTTATCAGATAAAAGAACAGATGTAGCAGCAAGAGGGTTAAGAATTCAAATCTTTTACATGAGGCAGTAATACTGCTGAAACACCACAAAGCAATTCAGTTACCAGAACTGTACATTGTAAATCTTGCATTTTCTTTTAAAACACAGCAAAAATTTACCTAGAATGCTATAATAATATAACTATAGTTGGTCAGAAAGACTAGAAAATGTGAAAAAGAACATTTTCACAGGACTCTAAAAGTATTATTCAGTAGCTTGTAGAACCACATTTAGCAGCAGTAACTTGAAGTAAATGTTTTGTGTATGACTTGATCAGTCTCACATTGTGGAAGAATTTTGGCCCACTCTGCTTTATAATGTTGCTTCAGCTCATTGAGATTTGCAGGCATTCATTTATGCACAGCTCTCTCTCTCATGGTCCTACCACAACATTTCAGTCAGGTAGCAATCTGGATTTTGATTGGGCCACTTGCAGCACCTTGATTCTTTTCTTTATCATCTATTCTGTTGCAGAATTTCTGTTGTGCTGGTAAATTCTCTAGTTGCATGACCCAGTTTTAGCACAAGTCTTAGCTGTTAGCCTCACATGTGACTAGAATACTTTGCTATACAGAAAAGTTTATTGACAAGTCAATGACTGCAAGGTGCCTAGGTACTGTGGCTGCAAAACAAGCCCAAATCATCACCCCTCTACCACCTTGCCTGACAATTGGTATGAGTTGTTTGCCGATATAAGTAAACTGAAAGATGCCTGAGCACATGACTGGAAAGAGGTGGGAACCCTGGAAATAGGCAGTTTTCAAGTGCCAAAATCCATTCTGCTCGCTTTGCTGCTGAGCTTTGCTGACTCACCTCACCATGTCATCAGTCTCTCTCTAGGTCTCTGCAGAGTGTTTAAGGAAAAAGTGGATCACAGGCAAATGGCATGTGCCAAACATGCCATACTTGTTCAGTCTCCTTCTAATTTTACTGTCATGAACTTTCAGATTTAACATGCTGAGGCCTGTAGAATCTATAATGTAGCTCTTGTTTTTTTTTTCAGTCTGATCTTGGGGTGAATTATCTGGGAATTATCTGAAGATTGTGACAATGTGTTAACACACACCTGAATGCTACAGACCAGCAAAACTTCTGCTTTTAAAGTGGTGGTCATGCTTGCTGATGATCAGTTAATCAAGTACATTTGTTTAGCAGCTCATGGCTGCTATTTAACCTGACTTGAGTTTTCACAGGACTGCATAGAGTCATCTGAAAACTTTATTTTTCAATGTCAGTTTCTACAAACAGTATTTTTAGCAAGTACAGTTTGGCTGTTTAATCTACACAGTGCATCATGTTTTATACACATCCAATACAGTTTAAAAGTATAATACTTACCTTTGAGTAACTAAGTAAAAAAATGTATGAAATGAAACTACTGAAGGAAGGAGATAAATGATTGAAGCCATACTGGCTTGGACTCGCCCAGATTAACAGGGTATTGAGGAACAGGACGTACTGACGATAAGTGGGCTACTGGAACAAAGACACGGCACAAGTGGACACAAGATAAGAAGAGGGACTTGTTGGAATGCTACTACACATATAATACCAGTGAAAGGGGATATTATGAAGAGGATGAGGAAACTATTGACTCTTCAACACCTAACATCCAGACTGACATCGAAAAAACTAGTAACTCATTGTTCTAACAGCCACAAGAAGCAACTGCTATCACAACTAGAGACTGACGAGGTACAACACAAATCCTATGATAAGGGGAATCCAGGATGTCAGGGCAGGGAGAAGATATCATCCCCACTCTTTCAGATTGGGTACCAACCCCAAGAACAATGCTGAAACATTGAAAGCCAGATCATAGCTAAGCTGGAAACCTGGACCCTCTGTGGCCAATTATGAAATGAAATGAAATAAAATAACCTTTATTGTCATTGCACATTGTACTTGTATATTTGCACAACAAAATTGGCTTACAGCCTCCCCCTCTTGGTGCAAAAGCATACATTAACGTAATTTTTTTTGTCTTTAGTTGTCTGTAACGTTTGCCCGAGGGCAGCAGTTCAAACATCCAGTGTCCTGGGTGTGTACTGTCCTTGATGATAGTGTAGGCCCTTCTGGGACAACGAGTGCTGTAAAGGTCCTCCAGGGAAGGGAGAGAGTGTCCAATGATCTTTTGGGCCATGTTGATGACTCTCTGTATGGCCTTTTTGTGTGCTGTAGTACAGCTGGAGAACCACACAGAGATGCAGCATGTCAGAACGCTCTCCACGGAGCAGCGGTAGAACACGGTCAGCAGTTTCTTTTCCAGATTTAGTCTCTTAAGGATCCTCAGGAAATAGAGATGCTGCTGGGCCTTCTTCACTACCGCGGAGGTGTTGGAACCCCAGTGAAGATCTGCATCCATATACACTCCCAGGAGCTTGAAGCTGGACACCCTCTCCACACACTGTCACATCGATGCAAATTGACTACAGGTTGGACTTCTTGTCTGTTCATGAGCCGGCCCCAGAAAGCAATTGGCAGAAACACCAGGTACTGTTAGATAGAACTATCCAAGACTGCAAGACCGGACCGACCAATCTGTCCAACCTAGAACTATACTAAAGCAACAGGACCCTAAGACCCTTCATCAGGACCTCAGTGGGGATGTGGAGAACAGCAACAGAGGCCAACTTCAAGCCAACTGCATAAAAAAATCAAGTGTGTGATTTACCAAGGAGATGCTCTGTCCCCAATGCTGTTCTGCATAGGCCTGAACCTCCTCAGCCAGATCATCAACTAGACTGGCTACGGATACTGACTACAAAATGGAGCAACCATCAGCCAGTGAACGAGATATGGATTCACTGAGCCACACCACTAGGATCAACAGCAATGACATCAGAATGTCGTTTGGACTGGAGAAGTGTAGTCTGATGGTTAAAAAAAAAGAGAGTCAGAACTGAGGTAGTTTTACTACCAGAAGGCAACATTGCAGACATTGGGAACAGCTACAAGTACCTTGAAATCCCACAGGCAAATAGTACTCATGAAGAGGCCGCTGGGAAAGCTGCAACTACCAAATGCCTGCAGAGAGAAAGACAAGTCCTGAGGAGTCAGCTAAATGAGAAGAACAATATCCGGGCAATCCACACATACGCCCTGCCGATTGTTAGATATCCTGCTGGGATAATAAGCTGGCCAAAGGAGGAGCTAGAAGCCACTGACATCAAGACAAGAAGGCTCCTTACCATACATGGAAGGTTTCGCCACAAATCCAGCACCCTGAGACTGTACGCTAAGCAGAAGGAAGGAGGCTGAGGACTCGTGAGGATCAGAACCACAGTCCAAGATGAAACAATGATTCATGAGTACATCAAGAAGATGGCTACAACTGCTCAGTAAATACCTCAGGCAGCAGAACCCTGAGAAAGAAGAGGAGCAAGAACAGGAACCCTCATGGAAGGATAGGCCCTTGCATGGCATGTACCACTGGCAAATAGAAGAAGACGCTGATGTTGAAAAATCCTACCAATGGCTGGACAAAGCTGGGCTGAAAGACAGCACAGAGGCACTAATCATGGCAGCACAGGAACAAGCTCTAAGCACAAGCTCAATATAGGCTGGGGTCTACCACACCAGGCAAGATCCCAGGTTCAGGCTGTGCAGAGATGCCCTTGAGACAATCCAGCACATAACAGCACGGTACAAGATGCTAGCTGGCAGGGCATACATGGAACGCCATAACCAAGTGGCTGGCATAGTATACAGGGTCATGTTTGCAAGGGTGGCTGAGAATGACCAAGCTAAGATCCTGTGGAACTTCCAGATACAAATGGACAAACCGGTGAAGGATAACCATAACAGGATGCATCAGCAGCAGCCTTGTTTCGGCCTGCTGTGTGGGACCATTTGGGGATTTAGAGCTACCTTGATGATGGTGGTAAGAAAGTGGTGGATAAAACTGCAATCTGTAAGCATGTGTTGCTTATGCTCGCAGCAACACATCCAATATGTTGACTCATCTATGGAGACATCACCCCAATGTGTCTCCTGATACCACGAGGAAGAGAGAGTCAGGTAGGAAAGAACAGCTTCTTTCCTACCGACTCCCCACAGCTTTTAAACAGCCTCTCGGTGAAAAGTCAGACAGAGTAAAATCCATAATGAAAGCACTGGGAAGTTTCATAGGTAAAGATGTGCAACCTTCGATCCCCACTTTAACTTTTGATAATAAATACCCACATTTTTTTTTATTGTATTTCAAATATTGCACTAGTTTTAAGTGGAAAAGTAGTCTTTCCATTAAGAACTATCAGAAAACTTCACAATTGTTTTCTGTGTTTATTTTAAAGAAAGGAAAGTATCGTGCTGATTAATCTTATTCTTCACTTTATGTTGATGGCCTTTGTCTATGATGTGGTCATAAAAATAACAGTGTTAAAGTTCTTTTGTTTGAACAAATTTAGGGGTCATGGCTTTAGGTGCCATCTTCCTCTTTGATTTAATCAGAAATTATTTGCAAGAACAACAGTAAAGTTAACTGATTAATATAGAATCTAAATTTCTAAATTAGTCTTTATGTTCTGAACATGCACAAAAGGTTAATGATGTGCCTGATGCCTCACTGCTTCATTCTTTCAGTTTTTGCATGGCTACATGACATGTCGTTGAAAATAACTGATATTTTAACACTGCAAATGTTGGATTATCTGTTGCTGATGTATGGTATTTCCGGAGTGTTGACAAAATCCCCAACCCAGGTATACCAAACTGAACCCAAAACCATGACCGTGAAAGTGTGTTATGAACCAAACCATTCCATCCTAATATGTGTGTAAAATTATAAACAGGTCTTTTGGTTCAGTTGAAGTGCTGTTTAATCATCAGGCTAAAGAATTTTAAAGTTTCTTTCCACTCATGAACTGAACACACTTAAGAAAGTGGGCATAAAGCATGTGGCATGCAGATTTCACTGCTGCCCGGAGCATGTGATGACAGCTACTGGCAATGCCTTAGCAAAGAAACCAAGTACCACATACTGTCATGTTGCCAAGTACAGTAGATATGACAGTGGCAAGGAGATGGTAGAGACCATGCACTGACGTGCAAATAATTTAACAATCAGAACTGGATTGGAAAAATTGGGAAATCCAAATGTGAGCTGTTCTTGAAAGTGCTTTTGTTATTACTGTTAAAACTGCTGCTTACGTCTATAGTCCATGAGTGCATTCTGAAACACAGCATTCCTGGAAAAGTTAGTGTTTTCTTTAGCAAATACATGTGAACTGAAAGATGCCCAAGCACATGACTCGGAAGAGGTGGGGAGCGCTGGAAATTTGCTGATTTCCTGTGCCAAAACCCATTCCGCTTGTTTTGTTTCTGAGCTTTGCTGACTCACCTCACCATGTCATCAGTTTCTCTCTAGGTCTCTGCAGAGTGCTTAAGGAAAAAGTGGAGCACGGACAAATCCATGTGAATGAAAAGGGAGGGAAAGGAACAAAGGAATGGCTTCATTTCCATCTACTCTCGGCTTCCCGTTGACCTTTGCCTCCCGAATATTACATCAGTTGAAGTCACGAATTGACAGGAAGCAAAAACAATGGCAGGGAAACTGGAAACACACCCTGCCATCTTCACTTTGTGTCCTTAACCCTTTATGGATTGTGATACATTTGGGTAATCCTCTGACTTGGTAAATTTGGACTGAGGAATTTGGATTGAGGCACAAAAAAATCATTTAATGTGGCTGTACTTGCAAACAAACAAAATCCAAACATCCAGTTTACATAAAAATACAGTTGAAGCTACATTTAAAGCCTCATACTGATACAAAGTCTGAAACTGAGGAGCCCATACACTTTGCCATTTGCAACTATAAGCTATTTTTTGTGGCTGTATGCACTGATTAGAAAAAACAGGAGAGTACCATCAATTTTCCTTAACTTATTTGTGATAAATACACATTATCACACTATAACATGGTCAAGTGTAATGTAATCCATGTGAGAACTTGTATAAAAATGGCTACGGTATGAACCTTTGTTTTTACTTACACTGCTAGAGTTTGATAAGTTACTCCCATATAAACAATCCATCTCTTTTACTGTTCATAATTCAAAGCATGGTTTAGTTCTATTTAAGGCTGCTGATAATTTATAATGACTGCCTCTCTCAACCTCAGCCCCATGGACAACCTTTCCCTCTTTAGACACATTGTATACATCAGAAAACACATTGTACAGATCAGAGCAGCGCTATTTGGTGTCATATTCATGAGCTTAGTGCATTTTTATGTCTTTACAGAAAAAACGTTCATCCTTTAAGCAAAACTTCAAAGACCAGTGGAGAGAAAACACATCAAAGGGACTGACCTTTGGCCCTGAAACACTCCCAACCACATTCCACACAATTACAGACACCACAGAATGCCTGCAAAGGAAGCCCTACCCTTTTATTGGAGGCATTTGTCATCTGAGCACAGTGAAATATGTTCACATTGCCATTAAAGGTTGATATTATGCCAGCTAGAAAAAATGACCAAAACTTGTCACGATCTGAAGCTGAGTTTTTACCCCAGACAATATTTGATTTAATCTTTCTCTTGAGGAAGGCAAACTCCACAGAAAGGAGTAAATGTTCATGATTTTAAAAAAGTTAAAGCAGGCATAGCTTTCTGCTGCCATCTAGAGGACATTTGCTTTTTAAGTTATAGAAGTTTTGAGTTTAAAATGTATCCTAATTTTTACAAAATTGGAGAAAAAGAAAAGCGGGGGAGGGGGGGGGCACATTTGTTTGAATTGCACAAGCAGCCTCACAAGCACGGCCAGACAGAAATTCAAGAAAGCGGCAAAGAAAATCTAAAAATAAGCCAGAATCTGGAGATGCCAGGGTCATGCTTGCAGCTGTTTCAGAAGTACAGGGATCACTGATCCCGGCTTCAAAAGTCACCATTTGGTTGAATGCAATGTACACCCGTCCACTCACTTGTGGCAAGGATAGAGCTGATACTGTAGGTTTTCAGTCTAATATCTTCTGAATAGTTCGCTACTTAAAGTATTTCTTGCAAACATATATAAATGTTGTTTAGATCCCATCTACATCTTCCTCAGCTAAATTTTTTTTAAAGTGTTAGTTTTAAAAGTTCACAGAAGCCCAGTGTCCAAAGGTACCAAAAACCTTATTACTGTAGTGGGAAACACTAGATGTCTCCTACTTCACTGCCACTAACAGGTCTCAGGTTAGCACATCAGACTCACATAACCCTTATATGGATTCATAATTGGCTACCAGAGTAGTTAAGTCCCTAAATCATGTTTGTACAATACTGTTCAAAAATCTTCAATAATACCTCATTTCTTCATATTTTGCTTCCACGGAGCCAGACTTTAAAAGTGATCTTGAGCAATAGTTCTCCAGTCTCTCAAAGTGTTTCTTTGGACATTTTCACTTATTTTCAGAGGCATGTTTGTTGTTTGGTGAATCACTTATAAAAAGAATAAAAAGGAAACCGGTCAAGTGGAGAAGAAGAAGTGGCAGACCTAACAGCATCTGAAAGGCATGTCTTTGAGAATAGGAAAAGATCCAGCTAAGACCTGACACAAGACCTGAGAGATGCATTTGGCCCTTCAGTTGATCCATCCACTGTTCACTGAAGGCTCATCAGGGGAAGGGCGGCTGACAAGAAGCAATTCTTAAGGAAGGGAAACAGGAAGAAAAGGCTGAGTTGTGCCAAATTAGACCAAGAACTGGAGTGAAAATAAACAGGTCTTATGGACTGATTAATCTAAATTTGCTTTTTGTTTTTAATTCAGATTGTATGCCAGTAAGTATGGAGGTTAAAAGAGCGGTACAACAGTGAGTGTCTACAGCCATCTGTAAAACACAATGGAGCTTCTGTCGTGGTTAAGAGCTGCATTTCAGCCAGTGGGTGCTGGAGATCTTGTCAAAATTGATGGAATAGAAAACAAATAAGTACCATCAGTTTTGCTCAACCATGCAATATCATACCATCTGAAAAGCATCTGGTTGGCAACAGCTTCATTTTTCTACAATGATCCCAAACACCCTGCAAATGCATGCCTGGATAGAACAACATGCAGTGGAACACCATCAGCCATGGATTGGCCTTCCCAGAGCCCGGACCTCAACATTACTGAAGCAGTGTGACAAACCATCAAGAAGCAAGGACAACTATTCTGGAAGAGTATTTAAAGAAATGAAAAGAAAGCTGCCAAAGAGAGTTCAGGCTTTGGTGAAGAATAAAGGTGGTCATATCAAATATTGAATTTCAGATCATTTTTGCTGTATATACACTGTACTCCCATGTATGTTTGCATATTTCAGTAAATTGCTGTGCCTATTTTCCATTTTCCTAGAAAAATATTTAAAAAAATGAGGGTTTACTCAAGACAGTGCTGTACATCCAGGACTTAAACTCAGATTTAAGAGGAAAAACATCACCTCCTCATGAGATAAACAGCCTTCCGGTGTCAAACTTATTACTCTGCACTGTAAGGTCAAACTTCCAGTGAAGTAACAACAAATAAAATGAATTGCACCAGGAAGCTGCAGCCAGTTTGAGAAAAGCTTTCTTGAGTCGTGACTCTGCTATGTAAACCATTTATTCAAGTATTTTCAACTAAGAAATCGGACTTTATTTACAATACATTATGTTCACTAGTGCAGGTCCGAGCGCCAATAACTAAGACCATCTCAGACGTGACAATACAGAACATGAGTGTATATACAATAAATTCCACAATCCTTTATCATTTCCACTCTGTAACTACATCTTGCATCCGTAGTTCACACATGCACCCAAATAAAACTAGCACATGTACAAAAACACATACAGAGTCTACATCTCACAGAAGGCATGAACCATTAAAGCCTTTTCACATCAAGGATGTTTTTCCCTGCAAAAAACTGAACAAGAGAAACACGACTTCATCTGAAGTATTCTCTAAGACTGCTTACATATCAGCTGGGTAGTGGAAACAACTTGTAGCGTCACTACTTTTGTGAATGTCAAAGTAAGAACTTATTGAATTCAAATGTATAACATTCAATTCAATACATCAGGTTCATGTGACAGTTTGAATTTTCCTTTTTATCTGGAGAGTGCAGGGCCAGGTCTTGACTGCGGCTCTCTGGACTGGAACCAAGACTGTGAGAAGAGGACCTGTGGCTGCACCTCATGGCAGATGAGTCACTGTGCAACTTGTCACACCTCACAGAGGACGATGGGGAAATCGACATGAATACACGGGTGCTCAAGCTTCACAATTCCCTGAGAAACAAAGCAAATTTTCACACTCAAAAGGACTGATGGTGACGATACATCCCCCATCACTGCCACAGCGTGTTCTTGGCTTACCTGTGGAATCAGATTTTTCTGGATCCTCTTCAACTTGGACTTCTTTCTGCCATTTTTTGTCACCACAGTCTCCTCGTAGAATTCATGGGCAAGGTCACCATCTTCATCATAGTACAAAGAACTGCCAACACAGCAGACAGACAATCCTGTCAGACCTAACATCAGGGGTGTGTGGCCTTTACCTCCTTAGTGGTAATCGTATCTTAAATGGTTGCCTCACTCCCCCTCCAGTGCAACTAAGCCACATAGTGTCAGCTTCATGTACTTATTAATGTACATTTGAGCTTGTTTGGGGTTATAAGTCTAATATCAATATTTGCTGGATTATTTTTTTTGTTGTGAATGTTTAGTCTGACTAGTAATAAAGTTATTACCTTTGAAATCAAGAATAATCTAGAGACTTCACTGTGGACAGTTTAAAGTGGGACATTTTTTCAGTAATAAAGTAATTGTAGGTCTGGCGTATCAAACCGTAAATGACAAAACTACTCTGGCAAACAAAAAATAGCATGTGGTCAACTGGTGGCCCATGGGTCGCATCTGGCCTGCCAGAGCTTTCCATCTGGCCCCCAAATATTACAGACATTAAGACTAGCCTAGTGAAAAGGAAAAAATATGAAGAGTTCAGATGCAAAAGCCACTGTTCTCCACCACCATCAAAAATGAAATAATGATATTTATGGAATTCTTTCCACACATACTGTATGCCAATCAATCATGTCGCCTCATAACCTGTTAAATACCCATCTCTGACTAGTATGAATTATCAAAAGCCTCAAAAATGCCACTTATTACATGCAAAAGCCTTTGTGCCTGTAAAATGAAATTACTGAACTTTACCATAAGATCCACATTAAAAAAAAAGCTCTTTTAAAAGAAAAGTGTCCAGGCAGATTTAGATGTGTTTGCATCTGAACTCTTCATGTTTCTATATTCTATAATCAACAAAAAGCCTTCTGAAAAGTAGACTGTGCATAGATAAACTCGTTGCTCTCATTTAACATTTGTTTCCCATGCTCGCTATAATTACATTAATTATATTAACGAGAACAACTGCACACAATTGCAGCTTTTCCATAACAACTGTCAACACAATAAAGAACAATGTAAATGCAAAATTGCACATCACATCACTAAAAATAGTATTAATTTAAAAGGAAAATCAAATGATATTACTTAGGATACAATATTTTATTTTACTTTAAGAGAACATCTGGCCCTCACACACTGTCTGCCGAGAAAAATTCCAGCCCTTGGACAAATGTAGTTGATGTCCCCTGCTCTACTGCATTTGAATGGGTGAGCAGATAAGGCTCATTCTACAATTGGAGGACAATTTAGGCTTAAAAAATTATATAAAACGTATAATCAAATTCCCAAAGGTCAGAACAGCCAGAGTGCAATGGCTGAGCCTCATTGCTCCCTGAGTCTGTGTGAGTTCTCACCCGGTACTCCGGCTTCCTCCCACAGTCCAAAGACATGCAGTTAGTGGGGTTAGGTTAACTAGTGATTCCAAATTGCCCATAGGTGTGAGTGTGAATGGTTGTCTGTCTCTCTGTGTTAGCCCTGGGACAGACTGGCAACCTGTCCAGGGTGTACCCTGAAATGGATAAGCTAACAGCGTTGCACAATATAACTGGCTTTAATGGAAAAACTGTCTGAAAAAGATGTGAGCTGTGGCATGTAATGGAATGTGAAAGTCAAGGATAAATGTAGTTACATAAATAAAGGCAGGAAAATTTCTTTTGGTAATGTGGGTTAACAGGGCTGCCTTGCTTAGAGTGATCCACTCAATAAAGTAAAAAACAAAATAATGGAAAAATACCCATAGTGTTAGCATTTGACTCAATCATGTCCTCTTACTGTCATGTGTCTTTCTTTTCCTGGCTAAATAGGTTTCAGTAACAGAGTTGCACATATGTTGTAGGCCCAACTTGCAGTGCAGAATTACTGCTCTTTAAAATATGTTCATCATTTAAAAGAAAAAATCATTTAACAATTTTGTATCAACAAAAATCAAAACAAAAGAAAAAGTGGATGTTAAAAGAGAATGTTAAATCTTACATGTAATTTGATTATGTCCCATGGAGGAGGGGTGTCTCAAGAGCTATTTTGTAAATCAAATAATATTTTGGAAATGCTTTTCCAACAACAGGGTTTACATTTCATCTCAGGGTAAGTATCATTTACACAGAAAATGTATGTTTTAGCATTCCATGCATGGATTGTTTTCAGATTCATGGGTAGGACAGAAAATGTCTTTTAATTGCAGAATACCTTATCAAACCAAACTCAGCAGAATATCCACAGCATTATTTATTTACCTTCTCCTGGTAAAAACAAACGGTGTTGCATTCTTAGAGCCTTTCAGCCGGGCCAGGGACTGCTCATTCCCATCGCTTCCTGAATCGCCTCCACTGCCTGAGAAAGGCCAGACACCTTTGGCTTTGGATCCACTTCCTCCCATTCTCAGAGATAAGGCATAGTTAGTCTCAATTTAGAGCTGTCAGTCTGCTTGGTGGCCAGATGCTCTCAATGGCTTACCAAGGTCAGAACCTGAAAAGTGAAAGTACACAAATAAGTATATTTCACCGCCTGGTGGCCGAGTGAATGGTTTACTCAGCTGTCAGCTGAAGGCGGCGTCTGCTTACTGGCTGCTGGCTCTATTTTAGTAAGCATAACATAGGGTTCACTGCGGGGAATCAATTAAATCGAACTCACGGGAACGTCTAACTTTAATAATAATAATTAATCATTTGTGTATGCGTTTTTTATAACATTAGGCTACATTACTTTAGCTTCAATGTAAGCTAACCAGCTGGGCCACAAAAAAAGCCGAACCTAAACGCAAAAAATGCGACTAACAACGCTTGACACCTTAATGCAGTCAATTAAAAACACAGTCATGGTTTCCCTACCATAGTTTGCACATTCTATATTTTACACAAGCACCCGTCTGATGTGCGGTGACCTACATGTGGCTAATAATAACTACGTGCTAACGGTACCTGCACAGTTGGGTGAGGTGAGCTAACACGCTGTTAGCTTCGACCACTGACGCAGGTTAAACAATAGGAACCTGGAAAAATCACAGACAGATCTGCAAATACGCTGCTGCCTCACAAACGGGCTAATAGTAAATATTTTACCTTATCGCAGATTAAGCTGACATGTCCTGTCATAACTTCTACTACTAGCTATGTTTAGCTAGCACTTGCTGTCCGAGAGACGATGATGATGATGATGCGATCAGCTGATCTGACCATCCGTTAAAGCAAAAACATCCACAATATTTAACTAAAGAATTAAGTCCTAAAGGTGCGTTAAATTAGGAGTCTTTTTATGTGTACTGACATACTGACATCTAAATTAAAAAATTAAATACGATGCATACAGTGCTGTGAGAAAGTATGTAATGATTTTTTTCTTCCATATTTGTCACATTTACACGTTCAGATAATAAAATAAATGATAATATAAGACAAAGATAGCCCGAGTAAATACGAAGTGCAGGTTTTAAATGAGGATTTCGTTTATTAAGGGAAATCCTTAAATTAAACTTAGGACCAAACCTACATGAATTAACTGTGATTAACCACTT
>VUQK01044030.1:0-11463 GCA_015106715.1 Bujurquina vittata
TGCTTTGTCGATACATCCAGTGCCATTAAGGAAAGTTGCGTGGCGCAGTCTCCCGGTTGCCGTGAAGCTGTGCGTTCCATCCATCATCCACAGGTTACGCAGGACTGCCTTAAAGCTCCGGTTCACGGAGATGTCAAGTGGCTGGATTATTTTGGTTAAGCCTCCAGCGATGATGGCAGGCATGGAGTTGAAAACTTATAATTTATATAATAATGTGTTTATAATTTATTTATATAATAATTTGTTAACAATTTATTATATGTCGCTCTGGAGTATAAGTCGCACCCTCGGCCAAACTATGAAAAAAAGTGCGACTTATAGTCTGGAAAATACGGTAATGATTTAAGAAGGAGAAGGCCAGGAAGGGTTGGAAAAAAATCTCATCTGGAACAAGTAAAGTGGGACAAATGTGCAAATAATAAAAATAATATAAATCAGAGCAACGTAAAAGAAGACAATGAAATCAACACAGCTGTTTTTAATGCAACTTTCTTCCTTCGAGTAACAGCTCTGATTAACAAAGCTCGTCACTGATAATACAAAAACTGTCTGACAGTAACGGCGCCCACAGTCGCGAGGTTTACTCTACCTCTCCTCCTGTCTCTGTATATGAGTGCCAGTAGAAACGTGGAGAGCAGGTAAGGCATGCCCACCACCACGTGAGCGATCAGCCTTAAGACTGGAAAAGAGCAGGTGGCTGCAGGCTCAGCTGCAGAGGTGCACGGAGGAGCAGAAAGGGGAGACTCTGCAAAGAGATCAATATGGAAATCATGAGAGTCAGAGCCTCGGCATAAACACTTTGTTTTAATTGTGACATTTTTTAGGGGAAACTTTTTTTTTTCCTCCTCATCTTTTGCAGCTGGCGGAAAACACATCAATGTAAAGCATTATTATTGTTAACCATGTGTCACGTGAGTTGAGATCTTGATAGCCGTATAGCTTAAGCCTGGCACTAAGTGGACAATCATAATTCAAAATTATAAAATGTTTGAGAATGATTTATGTGATCAGAATATTAAGTGCAGAAAGTGTGTGTGTGTGTGTGTGTGTTCTAAATGCAGAAGTGATTCATATGCAACGTACTAAGGAAGATTGTGTAATCAATTGAGCTAAGGGTAAAAAGAGGAACTTAAAACTGTTGGCCAGGAGGTGAGTAGGGCAAAGTTAAACATGTCCAGACAACATGTCAAAACCCAAAGGTTAACAGAAATGAAGTAATGCTTAGGCTTAGCCCCCTAATTGGATAAGAACAGTGGTGTATGAAAACTAGGATGTGTCTTAGATGTAGGCTATAAAAGATGATGTGCAGAAGCATCAAGTTGAGAATTTCAGGATCGGCTCCCTGGACAGGACTGCTCTACAGAGGACGAGCCCAAACCCGCTGTGGACTTTAATTGGCTTTAACAGTTCGACCAAGAATTCTCCCTGCTCTTCGGCTGATGAAGCTGGATATCACATTGCTGTTTGATTTCTTTCCCTTGGACTTTGATCTAAGTCAAAGAGGACTTCCCCATCGCAGCATAAGGATTATAAAAAGGAGATTTAACCGAGGAGCATAAACATCTTCTTTTTGGACTTCTCCTTTTCACGCCTCTTCGCTGAGGCAGTTTACGGATTGTCATCGGGTGTGACTCATCCGAAGCGTTCCCTTCCAAAAAGGATTTATGGACTAAATTGGACATTCCACTTTCCCCTCTTCTATTCATCAACCCAGCTCATAAGTATTACTCTTTATTCATTTTGATATTAGTTTTATGATTAATTAAGAATTGATTCTGAGCTAAATGCAAATTGCTTATGCTGAACCTGCAAAATAAAATTTGACTCTAAAAAGGTCAGAAGGTCTCTTTTGACTATTATTTCTTCCTCATACGGTACAATATGTCACATGTGGTAAAAGTATAGGCAAGTATAGCTATACCATCTAGCTCTATTTTGGTGACACTAGTCTTTGAATCAACTTTAAACTAACGTATGTCCCTATAGGGCTTTCGCCTAGCCTTTAAATTTTAACCTGGCACGTCACAAGTGCACAGATCCATGAGGTGAGCCATCTATAACTGTCGGGACTTGACTCTGGGCCCAGCTGCAGGAAGCCTCTCTACTGGCTGCACTGGAGGAAAAGAGGACGACAGGATTAACGGTGGTCAGAAGCCAGGCAGGTCGCCCCACCACAGCTTTAAGTAGTGTAACATTGAATTCAGGTGGAGTAAGACTCCGCTGACAATGCAACCAGGACCCTGTAAAATGGAGTAAGCTGTCACACCTGTACCTGTGGGATCTAACACATGCCAAGTATAGAAACAGATCCAGTTTCTACAGCAAGACCACGTGTGATGTTTTGGGTTTTTACATAAAGCCAATATAACTAGAAATGTTTGTTTTTTCTCACAGTTTCTTTGTAAATTGAGCTTACATAAGCATGGAGCGTTAAATGTTACAGATTTCAAAGGGGTTTTTCTCCATTATAGCTACCTAATTTCCCTGACGGCACCTTTCCCAAGGGATCAATAAAGTTTGATCTAATCTAATCTAATCTGAAGTGTTTGTCTCACCTTCTACAGCCAACCAGCTGCCCAGTGACTCTTCGCCTCCTGAGATGCTGCACTTGTAGAGTCCTTCATCGGCTTTAGAAACACTGTTGATGGTCATTTCTCCTGTGGAGTTGCTTCTGATGCACTGCCCATCTTTATAGAAATCAAAGAACCGTTTGGAGGAGCCTGTCTCAGGCTTACAGTACAGAGTCACGGTGGCTCCGGCGGACACGGGAAGGGTGGGACTCTCCAGGATCACAGGCCGATCTTTAAAAAGGCAGAAATTCAAGATGTCTCATTTTGCAAAAAATGTATTTCTAAAAGATGAACTTTTGCATAGCAGAACGTGGCTGTGTTTGCCATACCAGTGATGGTAATGTTGACCGTGTTGCCCTGCTCTCCACTGACGGACTCACACCAGTACACCCCGCTGTCTGTTGGGTAGGTCTGCCCAATGATGCAGTTTGAGCCCAAAGAGATGAAGCCCCAGCCGGAGGAGCAGGGTCTGGTCCCACCCTCTGATGTTTTCCTCTTCACCTTCCAGCCGGTGGAGTTCAAGTCGTCGCCGCAGCTCAGAGAGATGTTGTCGTACCTGAAGAACTGAGACCTGTCAGGGCTGACCCGCAGACAGGCTGGCAGGAAGGGAGATAAACAAGTGATGGGAATGAGTGAACAGGATAAAAGATTTAAAATAAATCAAGGGAACAAAAGGCAGAAGAAGAGCAGGGAAGTAACACTGAACAAAAATTTTAAGAAACAAAAAAAGGAAAATAGCCCACAGTGGCACAATTAACCAATAAAGCATTAAATCAATGATTTTGTTTTCATATAAGAAGACCTTAAAACGTGTTTCTCAGCAGCTTATTTTCGATTTTGCACTCACTCAGCATCAGGCAGAACGGTGTTAGCTGCATCCTGTATCACCACCAACTAACAGAAACACGCACAGATCTCACACTTCCTGAGAATCGAGGTAGGCGTGCTTGTTTTGCTTGACAGGAGCGGGGAAGGGGGGTGTGCATTCAAATGTGTTAGTTCATCTAAAAATACTGCAGCATAATATTTGATTTGATTAATGTAATTACCAAGCTTCCTAAAGAAAAGCTATGAAACAACCCAAGATATTGCTTACCCACGCATGTTTTAACATTATTCTCATGTTTTGGAAACACAACTGTAAGTACACACCCACACACCAGGACACTCGACTGATGTACTGGGTTTTGTCTATTTATCAAACACCTCCAATGCTCATAAACTTCAGCCTCCGTCTCTCTCCCCTGAGCACAATATTGCACACTAGTGGTGGGCGGATCGATTCAAATATCGATAATATTGATACCAACATTGGTACTGATATTGATCAGTATCAGTGTAATGAGATCGATACTTTAGCTTCACTTTCTCTCCTGCATGCAGTGCTGTGGTTTCATCAGACGTGAGCTGACTCTCTGTTTAAGCGCCGTTCCTCTCACACTTTGCTCCTCCCCTCCCCACAGTGCTTTGACCTTTTACCGTCACGTGACGCAAAACATATTTTACTTGGGGAAAAAATTAATTTGCTTTAAATTTATGATAATGTTGTGGAGTGATAACATTGTGCAGCTTATTTATTTGGGGGGGGGGAATTCAGAAAATTTGTGAATGAAGGGATTTTTTTTATTGTATTTTTGTACTATACTTTCTGAACACTACCTGAAAAAAGTTCTTGTGGGAGGATTTTGTACACTTTATTTAAGAAAGAATCCAGACATGACAGTGTATGGGGAGTTTTTTTTTTTTACTGTTCTGTTTCAGAACAAAAACGTTGATTTTAATAAAGCATTTTCTACGTACCTATAAACTTTGCCCAGTTATATGCTGTGTTTTAACTAATTAATGATCCAAGGGGGGAAAAAATCACAAAACACTTGGCATGAAAATTCTTCAGAATTATTAAAAAAAAGTATCGGTATCAGTATCGGTGATACTAGCCCTGTAGTTACTTGGTATCGGATCGATACCAGCCTTCCCTGACTCCGTCCCCTGAGCCCACTGCGCCACCGCGCCCGTGCAGCTGAGCCATAAACCACACCTCAGCACCACAAAAACAAATGTGGGTACCATGTGAACTATAAATTTTCATTGGTTGATTTGGATGTTATGAGCCAATGAGTGGCACTTACTGGTTATCGGTCCTACTGTATACATATCAGTGGTCATCATCCATTATAATCAGCCATCAGACAGCTGTAGCTCTGTAGCTCGGGCAAGCACAATCGAGATTAAGAAAACATGTTTTTAAAACAGTCAGTTCAACAATATCTGTGTCTCAGTGGGTTTTTTTTTTTCTTTAGCTGTACAGATTTGTTTAATTTTATCTCTAAACCGCTTTCCAGTGACACGTTCAGGGCAACAGCAACCCCAAACGGAAAAAAAGGTAAGACCAAAATGCTGTGAAAGTTCACATCTTCTAGTTTCTGAAACCAAGCTTGCTAAACATGCGGCTGAGATCCAATCAATGGTGACCTGGTTAATGTTTAAGAGTTTAACCTCCCTCCAGCCAAAACTAAAAGCTTTTAGCTTTTGTTTTTCTTTCCTCATGAATGGCATTCTGCCCCCCTTCACTTAAATCTAGCAGTGCATCGCCGCGGTATTATTATATCTGCCTCACTCCTCGCTTAGTTAATGTGGTCCAGCCTTTTCTCTGCAGAGCAAGGTGATGCTACAGACATGATAGCTGGACTACTTCTGCTGCAGTGTTTTCTTTGGATTGTGCCGCCCGGTTCTGGATTGCTGTTTTGCCTCCTAAATTTCAAGCCACAGGAGCTGAGCACGATGCAGTCGCTGAGTGAGCCATGAAGTCCTCTGTATAAGAGTCAAATGTGAGGCCATCACATGTCCATGAATCTAGGCCATGCAACAAAACTAGCACAACAACAAATTGGAGCAGACTGGCTTCAAAGGAAAGGGACCGAGGCGCTGCGAAGGGCCAGCCAACGTTCAGACCTCAACTTGATTAAATCAGTGGTGGAACCTTAAAGAGGGCTGTGCCCACAAACCTCAGTGAACCGAAGCAAAATTACTCAACATTATCTGAGACTGATAAAATCATGCAGATCACGTTTACTCACTTTTAGCGCCAAGTTGCTGATGCTGAACATGATTCTACAGGTTACTGCATTTAGTTTTTAGAGTGTTGTGAAATACGTTCTTTTCCATGACTGTAAATGTGGCAAACATTAGGGGAATTTTACAGCTCTATAGAGAGGCCACTTTGACTTAATTTAATCATTTCATTCTTCAACAGTGCAAAGAGAAATGTCTATAAACAGCAGTCAAAGCCTGATCCACAGCCATTATTATCGCTTTAATACCCTTCATCCTGATGAAGACTTTACCATAAAGTTGTACTTTATAGGCTTTTGGTTGCGATATGAAACAGAGGGCGAGCAAATGGACTGACGCCACACCTTCTTTGTACTCAGCTGAGCTAAAGTCTACAAGTGTGATTCACTCAGTCACAAACATTACAGTGCCTTTAGCGCTTTCTCACACTCCGATGACTGCTCTGGGGTCAGCTCAGCGTGTAGTAGATTATAATGGAAACCTTTCAGAAGCCTTTCAGGAGGCCATTTCTTTTCTCTTGAAGTGGATTTTTTTTATGCTTAAAGCTTATTTGTTTAAAGTTGAAACAATCTTTCTTTAAGTATAAAGCTGTTAGTAATTAATCTCATAACGTCTAATAGATCTGTCACAGCTCTATCAGGTCTGCGGTTCTCCTTTGAAAGTTGCTCGTCTGCCATCTTGTGGCACCGACAGGTCACTGCAAAACACTGAGCTTTCTAAGGCGCTCTGCTGAGCAGTAGTGGAGTGCCTTTTTTGAACTGAAGACAGTTACAAAGCAATACAGCTAATCTCAGTGCACATAAAGCAATATAACCAATATAACAAAAAAACTGCATGTTTTTTTAACTGGCTTTTGCCGTGTTTGTGTCTATTTTTAGTTATGAAACATGACTTAACTAACACAAACAGGAACACATGCCTGCGTGCCGTACACCTTTTTTCCGTTGTGAGTAAATGGAAGGAATGAATGACTCATAAAGTTTTCCTCGTTCTTAGTCTGAAACAAAATAGGCTGACCTGCATGAACAAAACATACGGCTGTAACACTTAAATTTACAGGTTCGCATATTAGCTTGCCGCTCGCCAGAAGCCCAGTCATATGGACATAACTATCAGTGTGCAGTCACCCTAAGGTCATAGGTTCACGTTGCACTGATGAAGCTGCAACTCAGCATCAAGCATGATGTGCATCTCTCCATGATGTAGAGCAACATCTGAAATGTTTGGAGGTATGAGGCAAACTGAGGATATTTTCTTCACATTGTATAAAATTATATTTTCCACTCAGGTTAAAAAGATGGAAGGATGATGTAAGTTCAACCTGCTGCCAGCTCTCTGCAGAGTAAATCTCCGATTCGTGGTGAAGCTTCCACGCTTCTACGCCCTCTTTTTGCATATTCAGCAGGGATGTTGTTTCCTTTGTTTCCCAGTAATGTTACTTCAGGCCCGAGTCACCCCACCTCCTTGAGCTGAAACCAGAGAGCTTTGGCTCAGAAACAGCTTCATCCTACGCATCCAGCATCACTTCCTTCCTGGTTTTACCATGTATGGGCACAGCTCTCCAACAAAATCCTTGTTTGTGCCAGGATTTTTTTCCCAATGAATGAATTAATTTCCCTGGGCTCCCGGATTTACCCAACACTGCTGAAAGCTCTGCAGTCATTATTGCACTAATACTCTAAATGGGTCAAAGTCATTGAGGAAAACTACAGTATGCGCTCCTCTTTGATCATTCAGACCTGACTGGGCTTAAACCATCAAACTGATCAGAAGGATCGTGACATTAATATGTCGATTCACTTTGTTCAGTCGATATGTTGATTGGAACGACAGCAACTCAGCCGTGAAGTTGTAGGCAGGCCGTCAGTATCGGTAGATTAAAAAAAAAAAAGTTAAACTCGTTGTGCACACAACGAAATGAGGGTTTCAGATCACTCATCCAGAGACAAGCATCTGTGGTCATGCAGTCAGAGACCAGCGCTACCATTTGGCAATGTGGTTTAAGTGTCTTGCCCAAGGACACAACTCAAGGCAGGGACAGGGCTCAAACCTGCAACCTTCCGGCTGAAAGGCAAGCGCCTACCCACTGCGCCACTGCCACTATTAGATGCTGATGGCCATAGTGCACAGAGGTCACCGACTTCCTGCATAGTCGATCACTAGAGATCTCCAAACTTCATGAGGCCTTTGTCGTAGTCTGGCTCAAGGGCCACGACAAATGATGGGAGAGACGCCAATTAAATTCAAGAAGACCAGTTTATTTTACCACAAACAATAACGTAACCAAATATAAACCCAAATCAACAGGAAAACATGGAGCTGGTTGAAGGTGGTAAGGAAAGAAAAAAACAGCAACCTTCTCCAAAGCTGAGGCAGCCAGCTCTTAAATGCTCCACAACCGCGAGTTATATTTTTTGGAGAAGAGGCACAGCGGTCTGCTCATGCCGATCTCATCGGCTCGCTGAAGGACGGTCCCTGCCCCCACATGGCTAGCATCCACCTGAAGTGAGTAAGTTTGGGGCTGCCAACACTGGAGCACTGCACAACAATGTTCACACACTTTCAAAAGCTGGTTGACAGACAGAATACCACACATAGGTCACTTTTCCTTTCAGCGAGCCAGTTAGCGGGGCTACCACTTCAGAAAAGGTCCTGCAGAAACTCCTGCAGGATCCCATCAACCCCAGAAAACACATCAGCTCCTTCATGCTTTGCTTGTTTTTACCTTTAAACAGTTTCAGGTTGTTGCCTTCAGCCATTTCCGGTGCTCACACGGAGCTGATGACTCACAGCTCAGCGGTTTCTCCGAGTTCCTCGGGTGCAACGGCCTGCATTCTTTCACCTTTGCACAATCTTGTATTTTTCCTGCCCTGACAGTGACAGCAGATACAGTAGCTGACGTGATTCATCCTCCCATCAGGCTGCACACGTGTAGGCAGATCTGCAGGTACCAGCATTACTGCCTTTCTTTTATTAATGTAGTGTCACACACAAATGGTCCATGACCAGATGAGGAAAAAGAGAGAGGTTTAATTAGGAATGAGGGAGGAATCTCGGACAACTGGGATTTCCAGTTTTTCCTTTAAAAGCTGTTTCGTTTAGGCGTGACGAACGGGTGAAAGTTCTTTAAAAAGGCACGAACGTAATCGTAAATGTGTCACAGTCACCCGATTGATGTTGCAGTTGCTTTCAATTAGAGATTCACTGAGCGGCAGATCCCGTACACAGCACAGGCACATACATTACTATAAACTGATATATGACTGTTTGAATCAGCGGGCACAGGACGAGCCTTCTGGCATTGCTTTTACTTGGAGGTCTGTTAGAAACTAACTTGGGCTAACTAATGGCACAAAAAACCTTAAACAGGAGGAGACAACTGGCAGCATGACATGCACACTCCTCACAGAAGACAAAAGTTTCACCTGCACTGCTGACATGACAACCTTAAATTGATCCCTGTAAACTCAGCATGAACTAATCTCACAGTTTAACACAGTAATCACAAACCTGCCTGACTTGCTTCAGCCTCTTCAGCCTTTAATCCCTATGATACCAACAACATTGTCACTTAGGTATCATCAGTTTTTTAAAATCTTAAGTAAATGTAAAATCAATGTAAAATCTTTATCAACCTACAAAGAAATATGTGCAAGTGATGAAATCAGTCGTAAACAAAGGCAGGATGGCTGTTAAACTAAAATGACTACAAAGCGTACATTCAAACAATCTCACGTACATTTTACAGTTAGAATCAGTCGATCTGCCTTCATGACAGATTGTGATATAAAGGAAAAAAAGAGAATGGCGCTCTAATGATAACCACATAATAATGACGGAGTGAGCAGGTCTATGTGGCAACAATGTTGGTATTTTTTAACCCTCGTGTTGTCCTGAGCTCTTTTTTTATTCATCTAATGGGGCCTGGTCCAGGAAGCAGGTTTAGCTGAAAACTCTGAGTTTGTTAACATTGAAATGAGGGAAACTCTGAAACTCAGAGCGACCAGAGGAGCAAATTCAAGCACTTAAATCCCAGTTAGATGTTAGTTTGTTATTTTTGTGCGCAACATTACAGCCTGTTCACTCGTCCACAGGCTGTAAGGACGGCGACAGCGATGATGTCACAGATTTATAATGAGGCAGCTGTAAGTCAGCTCAAAACTGAACTAAATGGATTTAAAGTGACTTGTCAGCATTTTGAAAGTTATGATGTCTGAAATTCAGAGATTGAATCTCAGCGTATTTTCTGCTGAAAATCACCTAAATCAGTGTCTGAGTCCACCTGCACAGCAGGAGGATCCAAACGAATCAGGAGCACAAATTCAGACCGGATCAGGCCCAGATCCAGTTCAGGCTCCAGCCATTTCCCAGCTCATCCAGTCTGGGTCTGTTCATAATGAATTCATGCTCCCCAAGACGATCTGCATTGTTTAATTAAAATATCTCAATCTGAAATATACTGAAATATTTGAAACCTATGAATCTGAGACAGTCATTATAATCTTTGTCCCTTATTAATAAAACTTTACATTCGTTACAGACGCTGCTCTGAATGTTTCCAGCTAACAATTAAACTGACTGAACTCTGACCTTTAACGGTAACAGTGAAGCGTCTCTGCTGTGTATCAGTGTAGCTGATCTTACACTGTTAAAAACGTGCTTCACTCCGACTGTACCATCAGTGTGCTGGCGGTGCGTTCAAGAACGCTGCGCTTGTATTGCTTTCTACAGTTTGAACATAAACTTATTCAGGTGATAAGAGAATTGCATCCTTGCGGCAGACCCCCGGGGTTATGTCTTTAGAAAAATATAGTTTTAGTCCTGGTGGTATTCAGGCATGAGGCACTTTTAAATGATTTTTTTTTATATAAAAGATCTACTTTTAAGAAATCTGCAAAATAATATTCTAAATCAGCTGTTATACCAGGAGAGGAACACTTCAGTTTTCATGGTGAACGTTAACGCTTGATAGTAACTGAAGACGCTATCAAAGTGATCAGTATTTACATTTTTAATAATATTTATCGTCCTATAATGATTATAGTGTATCGTCTGTGTGTTTTAATACAGGATGGAATGTCAGATATGTTTGTGTGCTCCCTGTCTCCTGTGCGCAGCACATGGGTTTGCCATTAACAATAATGTCTGTGTAGATTCTCAGTCATCCAGGTCATGTCAGTCTCTGGATCTTGAAAAAAAAAAAACAGGAAAAAGGAGTAAAAGAAGCCATCTATGTCCACTGTGAACAACCACCACTGAATGGAGGAGGTGGATTACATCACCCCGCTTACAGCACTGTCCTGAGCTCCCTTCCCAGACATCTCAACCCTCATTCACACCTTCGTTCCAGTGACCTCAATAGGCAACATGAAACAAGGGAGCGAAGTACTTTATTGGTTTCAACTGAAACCACTGATTGAAATGCTTTCAAGAAACAAAGAAGTCCAGTCGAATTTTTTTCAAGCTCCAGCAACCACTAACAATAATAATAATTTTTATATAAGGCATAAAAGAGTCCGCAATAGTTAAAAATGTAAGAACATTAAAAACAGGCAAAAAACACCCCCATGAAATTATAAAAAAATCCACCTAACAAACATTGATGACTACTTTTTTTAATTTAATAAAACAAACAAACAAAAAAAGACAGAAGAAGACAAAGACAAAGAAGACGTCTGCTGACCCCCGTTTACTTACTGAGAGCCCAGGATAACCAGCAGAGCCCCCTTCACTCAACTGAGTATCCAGCCTGAGAATTTTTTTTTTTTTTTTTTTAAAACCTTTAGAGAATGGAAAAATTTTTTTTTTAACACACAAAAAA
>VUQK01044035.1:1863-17451 GCA_015106715.1 Bujurquina vittata
TTATATTCTTCTCTGTACTGAGCTGCTGTAATGGACAAATTTACCCGCTATGGGATCATTAAAGTTTATCTTATCTTATCTTATCTTATCTTAAAGTTTTACAAGCAAAGGCAAACATGCTATAGGAAAAGTCTCAGCTACATAGGTTTTAAATATTTAGTGTGATTTAAACAGTGATGCCACTGACAGTCTGAGAGCGCTGTCTCCATCCTGACAGCCTGTTGACAAGTGAACGACTGTAAAAGCACTCATGTTACATACAAAAATAAACTAATATCTAACTCGGATTTAAATGCTTGCAAAAACATAAACTTCTGCGAATGAATTTGCTCCTCTTATTGCTCTGACAGCAACTTTATGAATGGAGAAATGAATTGGAGTGTCAGATAGGTGGTTTAGGTGCAGCGGGAGGGGAGGAGTCAGAGACAGACTCAGAGTTTGTTGGATAAAACCTGCCAGCAGCCAGGTTTGGTCACAGAGACTGCTATCCTGGTAACTGACACAAAGTTGAAAGTTAGCGCTCATTCTTGAACAGTTTCCCTCATTTTGTGGTGAACAAACCCAGAGCTTTTAGCTAAAGTTGCTTTGTGGAATAGGGCCCGTTACATACCAAGGTTATTATCCTTAAAAAAAAAAAGGAACGAAATAGCAAAATCTGAAATTAGAAAAAACATTTTTGTTAATTGAAATAAATAAAAACGATAATTAAAAGGAAAAAGTGAAACCGAATTGGGTGTTTACAAAACTAACTAAAACAAACTGAAGTGACAGATAAAATGTCTTCGTTGTTGTGTTTGTCAATTTATTTTAAAGCCTTGTGGATTGATATGAAATCACTTTTTCCACTTTAGCAGTTTTAGCTGGGAGCGCCGTGCAGCAACTGGATGCAGATGTGTGACGCTTTAAATGACGAATTCGGTGACCTCATTTGAGATATCTTGAAAGGAATTTTGACTAGTCAAAATGCAATTGAAGATATCTTGAATTAACATTCTGAATAGTGAAAATGTAGTTTTGTCAAGTCAAAATGCAGTTTTAGATATCTTTAATGTAATTATGGATAGTCGATTTTATGTTAAAATGGCTTGCCATTATACAGATAGAAGCAAGTGACTACGGACTACGGAATCTTCTCTGAACCTACGCAGTAAACTATGACATAACTGGACATGCACTGAGAAATGTAACTACACGTTGGGTCTGCAACCCAGAACGATTCTGATTGGCCTGTGCGGCAGAGTCGAGTCCTCTTGTGCATTTCTGGCTACTTTTCGTTGCAGGAATAAACAAAGTGAATTTAAAAAAAAAAAAATTGACCACAAAGAGCGAGGACCAAAGAGGGGGGGAAAGTCCCGGCATTTCTTGTTTCTGTCGGCCACCTCAGATAAAATGCCAGCACATGCCCACGAGGTAATTAACACACATGCAGCACAGACAAGAATGGGGGTATGTTGCGTACAGAGGCCCTGCAAAGACCCAGCACAGAAGTCATGTAAAATCCCAAACAATTATAACCTGGCTGGCTGCCTGTTAGGTTCTCTTATAGATTCATATTGAGCATTCTCTGAGCTAGAGATTTAGGAAGTGTTCTTTTAACTAAGACTGTGAACAATTACAGCAGACCTTAGAAGTTTCAATGTGGACACTTAACTGTGGTTTTTTTATATAGAACTGTCCTTTAAGCTACTTTGAACCAGCAAATTCTACATTTTAAACATAGCAGCCTGTTAGGCAGCATTTCTTCAGCACAAGGAGAACATGCATCATTGCTGCAGTCTGTGACCCAACCATGAACTTTCATACAAACCTCTGAACAACCCCCCATAACAATGTTTACAGTCACCTCTATAAGAGTCTAGAGCAGAATAACCCACACTGAAGACCTTCATGGAAATAAAAGAAAGTCCTTGCACATCACTGTAGTATCCATCACATGTTGCTATAAAATGACACAACCCATTCTACTGGCAGTTCTGTAACCATGTTCCCAGCCAGCGCCATAACACAGGCCACATACTGTACCTCTGGCCCGTGTCTGGACCATGTTTGACCCATCTGTTCCCATCCACAGAGTGAAGAGCAGTATCCATCAGTATTCCAGGTGAGGCGTGGTCCCCATGAATATTTGAGTTGCTCGCAGACTCACCACTGAGCAAAGCATAAAGATGCTGGCTCTAGTTCAAAGGCCTCTTAGCATCAAAAGGAATAAAGGGCTTAAGCAATTTGAGGGGGAGACGATCGGGATACAAGAGGTTGCAATGGCAGGTTGCAGAAGAGTTACAGGGGCAGGAAAAGCCCATTTAAGATCAGTAATAGGCCATGAAAATAAAATGGGGATGATAATAATCTTTTCCTGTATGTGTTTTTTCTTGCAGGTTTAAACAACACAGGAGGATGCATCACGTTGGCAAATTGTTTACCAGAAGTCAGTACAGCCACTTCTGAGCTTGCATTCGCCGGTTGCTATTAATCAATCATCTCAGAGCTAGTGCACTGATCTGTAGTCAGTTCAGGTCATTCAGGTTAATGTGAATACAATGATCAAAGCCAGTGAGTTGGTGATTCCAGCTCAGCACTCCTCATCTGTAAAACGGGATAAATAACAGCTAATGTGTTCATGGTTTGACGATAGCAGAGTAGGCAACTCAGAATTGCATGGCGGTGATTTTCTGAACACTCGCTCTGAATGTACACACACACACAGACACACACACGCTGAGTTGATTAGAGAAAGGTCAGTATTTTCTTCTCTCTCCTCTGCTGCTTATACTACCACATTCAGGCAATGTATAAGCCACTTCTCTCTCTCTCTCCCTCACACACACACACACGCAAACACAATGTGCAGATAGTTCAAGGCTTAGATAGAAATAAATCTACCAAATCCAAATTTCAAGTGTTAAATTCAGAAGGTGTGGGAGAACATGAGGTGGCACTGGTGGCAGATGTACTGGCTAACATGTGACATTTCCTAGAAGTGTGTGTGCGTCAGTGTGTAGGGAGTTTCAGGCATGGAACAGATGCAGGCCTTATGCTTCAGCAACTCTACCTTGCTTTACCTGCTCGCATGTTTCTGGGCAGCAGTAATGCCTCATCTTATTTCGGTCTTTCTTTTTGCTCATTCTAGTCAGTTATTCCCAAGCCACAAGATTATTTTAAAAAAAGAGAAAGAAACAGCGCTTCATTTGGGTTATTGGCAAAATAAATATATTACAGCCATGCATGATCAGACTGCAGTGAGGGAGAAAGACGGGATGAGTGAAGGGGGAAGAAAGAAATGTGTGTGTGTGTGTGTGTGTGTGTGAGAGAGAGAGAGAGAGAGAGACGCAGAAAGAAACACACTCATCCATTTTTCATGGCCACTCACTACAGCTGGACCTGCTGGAGCAGAGAGAGAGCGTGAGACAGAGAGGTGAATTAGAGAGAAGGAGGGAGCTAATCTTCTCTCCTTTCTGCTGCTCTCACATGTTTACCAAACTTCACTGGGAAGGCCAGACGGGGGATTTTTCTTTTTCTCATCTGATGAATGCTGCAGCTACCTTCTTCAAGGTTCTGCTTGCTGTAAATTGATCAAAACAAATGTCCGCTGAATTCAGACCTCTGTTTTTGACTACTTGCAATTCTATAGCGCAATCTCAAAAATAAGCTTGGTCACTCAAGAGCCGAGAGCTTTGTCACACGCATGCATACATGTCCAAGCTTTTGACTGGTACTGTATATGCAGTTCACATGTACAGTACGTCAGTCAGTCTGGTGAGTGTGCAGTGCCATTCATGCCCCAAACCAGCCTAAGGGCAGGTTTTGGAGGTCATATTGCCAGCAAGTCAGTCATCAGCTAGAGATCATCGAAAGTGCAAAATCTAACCAATAATAATCCAATCAAGTCCTCATTACTGCTTACATTGTTCAAACTAATCTGATCACAGTGGAGACCACAGGACCCGCAAATTGATACCATCTGATAAAAATCTCATGAATTAGTCATACGACTATTTCTTTGGTTTATCGTTTACAATATCTTGCCGTCTTCCTGATGGTGTGTGTGCACGTGAGTGTGCGTGTGCGTGTCCCAGAAAATCCAGATAACCTTTCAGATGATAAGCTTTTCCCCCCATGACTCACATATTTCCCGTGCTAAATTATGCTAATGCAGCATTTGAGCCACTCGCAATGAGAAAGTGACTAAGACTTGTTTTTTCAGTTGTGTGTGTGTGTGTGTGTGTACTGTAGTCACTACAGAGGGTCTGGGCTGCCAGAATGAGGTGAACTTTTAGATGGATTCAAAGAAAGTGCATCGCTGAAGAACGTGATAACTTTGATGATCATCTAGCTCTGCTGTCTGAACAAAAGTGTAATTATTATTTACAATGTCTAATTCTTTAGGACTGGACTTTGCCATTACTACTTAATAAAAGATGTGACTGAACTAGTAAAGACGATATAATAACAGAGTAGTACAACTGTGTTGTCATTAGCGCCATCGCCCCCTGCTAGAACTTGACTGCTAAAACTTTAGTAGATAAATTTAAGCGGTATATAAACTGATGTTTGATTAAGTGTCCTGTAGCTAGTAGAAAGCACAGGAGAGCGGTTACTTTTTGCTGTTGTGTTGGCATGTTAGCATGACTGTGTTTTATACTACTAGTAAAATGCTTTGCTTTAAGTGCGAAACAAATGAGATGTGTTTGACATAAGACATGGCGCCGTTGCATCACTTGTAACTTTGGATTAGCACAGACAGGGTGCAGCTGGAAATTTATGGACAGGTGTTAAATAATGTAAAGCTAGAGGGGAAATGGAAAATGTCCTCATTCACTATTTGCTGTAGCTCCCTAGTTTTTCAGGCCTCCAACAACTTTTGGAATAATATCTGGAAATTTACTTCTGCAAATGTATTATTTAGCATTTCTGCATTTTTTGCCTGTGGGACAAAACCATACAGTCTGGCCAATTACAGACAGGGGGAGTGTTGCAGTCTTTGCACTGTGGATTCTCAGTGTGGGCAGCAACTGCCTGACATTACAGAGAATTAATGTTATGACTTTTTAAAATTGATATTAAGAATCATCCAGAAACAATAACAACCATCACTGCCTTATTTAAATGCAAAAACAACAACAACAACATTTAAATGGGACACCTCTCTCACCCTTGTGGTATTTCAGGTCTCCATGACACATAAATACCAAATGAACAGCCGGGTGAATTTCAAGGTCACCTAAATGTCAGCATGCTATAAATCTGCAAACTTTGCCAACTGCAGTCCAGAGGATTAAAAGACAAACACAAGCGTCTCACCTGCTTATCTCACGCTGTCGTATTTCAGGGCCTGCAGAGGCGAGGCATTCTTACGTCTGGATTGGAGGACATGTTGGCTTACCTGCTGTATGTAGTGGCATATCTGACCATAGGGTGAGCCCATGCGTGACCATGTAAGCTGCTGTGTGTGTGAATATGTACACCACCCAAAGTGGATGAAGGAGTAGCTCAATTATCATCTGATTATACCGCAACATATTCCCCTCATATCTCTTTTTCTCCTTCCCGTCTCCATTTATTCCTCTTCCACCACTTTCCATATCACAAGGCCTCTTTTTTACCTAATAATGGCACACATTAAAATAGATAGATTACTCCACCAACGCTCCCTCCCTCCTAAATTTCTTCCCCAGCATTTTAAAGCATCACATAGAGTTAGTTTGCTGCCCGTTACAGACCGTGTGTCCATATTGTCTCCTGCTTTATATTCTGCAGGCATCGACCCTCAGCAATATCCACACTGCATACAGGCCATTCCCCAAGGGCCTGAACAACAGTTAATCATTTGGTTAAAGGAAACAATTTGTGTGGAGCCTAGATGAGTGAGTACAATTTGTGGTTTTAAGTTTAAGCAGTTTAACTATGGCTCACATTCAGGCAATGAGACAAATCCACAAAAATCTGAAGTGAAGTGAGCCCCATCCTACATCTTCAGTAACCCCAAAATATCTGAAATATTGATCACAAAAATTAGGAAATTAAAAATTTTAATACTCAAAGCAGTTTTAGTGGCATCACGTGACGGGAAGCTTCTCTTTGTCTGCATAGCTTATTTCCAGTTTGTTGACATCCATCTCACTGTAATTATAATTTAGTTGCTAACACCTAGCAAGCCACCTTGTCAAACATTACTGTATTTACCTTTGAGGAGATGAGGCAAGACAGGTGGGGATGATCAGCTTCCTGGATGATTAGCTGCAGTGTGATCTCACTTTCGAATGAACTAAGACATAATTAATGCATAGGGGGACTTGACAAAATGTGTAGTATTTGAATTAAACTGTGAGGCGGGGGAGTGAGTTTCTGGAGCTGCAAGGATTTCTGAAAGTCAAACATAAATGCAAGCATGCCAGTTTTTGAAGATGGCATGGGAGATACATTATACTGTGTAAAAAAAGACTGTACTTGATGTTGTGATTGGAAGAAAAAGTCCTTTCTTATCTCCGGGAATTTTTCACTGAAGAAAACAAACACCTCGGATTGTTTCCTTTTCTTTATGATTAGTCAGTTTTCTTTAAACCCCATCCCCACCCTTGCCCTTCCTCGTCTTTAATATCTCTCTCTTTTTCTAAAGCAGTTCCACACTGTCAGCCAATTCCTGCCTATCTGTGGCCCCAAAATGGCTGTGCTTGGCTGATTCTACTGATAAGAGACTGAATGCCTGCTGTCCACAGTGGAAGGCGAGAGGAGAAGGGAAAGAGAAGAGAGGGATGAGATGGAAAAAAACGAGAAATGATAGGAATAACAATGGCTATGTTGGCACTTGAAATATCCAGATGGATTTGTTTTGAGCCGTAACTAGCAAGACAATGACACGTTTCGAGACTCACCCATAGGTACACTAAATTATGCTCCAGTTCTGTGTAAAAGAGTCCCTGTGAGGTACTTGACTTGTTGGAAAGGAGAACTACTCCATAAAAACACTTTTCCCCCCACCCATCACGGACTGCTGATACTGTATCAGTGGAGGATGATGAATCATTTGCATTTACATCAAATGGTGAAGAGGAAAATGGTAGAGGCAGTGTGGGAAAGAATGAGGGAGGGTTACGGTCAAGTTGTACTTCATAGAGGAGACACAAATCTCCTGTGGGGGGAAAGAAAAGGAGCTAGCCTGGAAAAATCAAAGCTTCAGGAGGGATGAGGATAGAGGTAGATGAACATAGTGCAACTGTATTCAACTGCAAGGTGCTGCACCAGAGTAGATGGTGAGTTAAAGTGTGAGCGAGAACACGTGCACACAGCTTAAAGTCTTTCTTTGGTTGCCACATGGACAATTTGTGCTACAAACAAACAGGTATATAATGGAACAAAGTAGCTGTGTCCCTCATATTGGGGTACTGTAGCTGGTCAAGGAATATCCATTTTTTCTCTATCAACCGGTGGTCACTGGGGTTTACTGACTGGTCTCTAGGCCACTGTGACTCAGGTTTTAGCAATCAGTTTCACAGCATCCGTCAGCAAACCTCCAGAAACCACTTGCAGGGAATACTTATTTTTCCCTAAAAACTGGTGGTTCCCAGGTAGCTCGAAGCTGGTCTTTGTGTGAATGGGGTCTTTGGTAAATGTTAGGGTCTCTGGCATGGTGTTTTGTGTTCTGGACTTTCAGTTTCTATTTATGTTTAACTCTTAGTTTATGGTAGTTCTGCAGTTTGAGTTTCCAATCCTTTCTGAGAGATTTCCAGGCTGGCCACTTCATGTATATTATCAGGTTTTAGTTGTTTTCTGAATCTAGTTCTCAGGTACACTTATTTGTATCCCTATGTGCTATGGGCTATGTGCGCCCATGTCTGTTTTGTCCCTCCGTGTCCTTGTCTCTGTTCTCTTGTGTGTTGTATTTGGCTTTGCCTGTGCTTCCCTGTGTAACTGCCTCTCCGAGTTGTGTCAAGTCTCTGTTTACTCGCTTCCTCTTTTATTTGCCAGTTCCTTGTTCCGAGTGCCTCGTGTTCAGTTTTGCCTCTCCTCGTCTTGTTAGTTAATTCTGTTCACCTGTTCTCCCCAGCTGTCTCCACTCTCCCCCTTGCTACCTGCATTTCCCCTTCCCCTTTGTCGCGCCATCCAATGTAGGCAGTGCATCTTCTTGTCCCGAGTTTCCCTGTTTATTGCTAGTTTGTTGTATTATTATACGCATATTATATTATAAGTTTCCTTGTACTTGATGTGCAACCAAAAATCAAGCTGTGTATTTCTGAGTTTGCGCTTTGCCGCCAGAGTCCTGTGTGTGGTCCTTATACCACCTGCCACACTGTCGAATCATTACAGCAACAAAAACTCTTGCACAGTCGAGTTGAAATTCATCTGAGCAAACGGCTGATACGGTACATGTCCCCTCATGAACTAAATAGTGATTCGATAAGAACGCAATTCCAAAGAGTAATTGGGCATAGTTATAGTTGATAAACTACTATGATGGGTTAAGAACAGTGGATTTTGGTGTAAACACTCCATTCTGCTGCCTCCAACTCTGACTCACTCTGTGATTGCTTGCTTCACCGCCACAATTTAACTAATTCCAGTCTTGAACTTTCCTCAGTCAAACAGAACACATAAATATAAAACACATACTTGTGCTAAAGAAGCTAGACTGATGTATTACTGACTCACATCCATAGTAATCTGCTATTGGGAAACAATGAAAACAACTCTTTTCCTCTTTACTCCAAATGTGCATTTTTTTTCTGTCTTTTCCTCTTTGGCATCTTGTTTATAATGTGTTTGAAAATCGGCACCTCCTGCTACTGACAGGTGTAGCATTTCCTCCACTTTGCAGAATCCATTTCCTTCTGCATTAGCATCGTATCCCAGTAGAAAAAAAGAAATGACCTCAGCCTGATTTGAGCATCATACTGGCTTCAAAAAAGACTGCCGTTGAGTTTCTTTTGTGGGACAGGCAATCGCAATCAGGGCACAATATCGGTACAATATAAATCAGATCATTCAAATGTCTGAATTTAAATCATCAGCTCTTGGCAGAATAATGTTCTTTGGCAGATGTGCTTAAAAATGTCATTTTTACTGAGGCCATTAAGTTTGAGCTTGAAAACCAAAGGTCTAGAAGTCTCATCAGTTGCAGTGTTGTCTCTTAATGTTTTGGCAGTATGCTGGATTTGCATGTATAAAGTTGGCAGTCTGCCGACATTTTTTTCCCTTTAACAACGCATTATGCTAGATTTTGTGTATTTTGAAATGTATTCATTTTCGAGGATAAATTCTCTCAGGATAAATTGTCTTAAACCGCTGTTTCTGAGAGTGGGAAAAACTATGCAGGGTCAAAGTTAACAGAAAAAATACATCGGCATCATTGCAAACAGGGTCGACATCTTGAAGCAGATTAAGCTTTCTGTTTGAACTGCAACCCTGAGTTTGCCTCGTCTGTGTTGCTTGCCAACACGGGGTTTACTGTGAGGTCTGTACACAACCTCTGGTGAGCAGAGATCACAGACTCACAGACATGCACTCGCACACTGAAGCAGACCAGTGTGCCTGCTGTGAGCAGCCAGTGCCCTTTGCTGAAGGTTCCCTGCTGTGCTACACAGAGACCAATGCTCTTTCCCTCCCCATATCCCCAGTGCTCACACATAGTGATCTTTTTAATGACTGCCAAGAGATCAGATCTTTATTTATCAGACAGACTGTAGAATAAACAGCACTGAGGGTTTAAGGACCAAATCCTCAGCCTGCAGTGACAGATTTCTGTAATTCCGAAACTTTAATCTCTCACGAATATGAGCCTGAGGAAAATACAAGCAAAAAGCACGCGACAAAAGAAAGAAAAAGGTAGTCGTGATTTCTACGTTGCTTGAATAACTTTGCTGTTGTTTGCCCAGACTCAAAAAAACATTTCTTTTCCGGGCTGAACAAGCAGAACCTCGGTTTCATCAGAAGGGGTGAAAATGGGAAAGCCCAAATCATTTTTCATGTTTTGGCAGTGGCTCAAACAAATAATCTTTGACTATAGACACACTATTGTGTGTATAGGTTCTTTTGCTGTGAATCTTTGTGTGAAAACAGGGTAAAAGTGAGATTTAATTACAGGCCAGTCAAACTGACCTGCAATTAAACGCTCACTCTCCCAATGTACCGAGTGCTTCCACATTATCGTTATGGAAACCTCACATGGAGGACCATGCATAGGGTCCATTCTGATCGCCATGGAAACCAGAAGACAAAAAAAAAGGGCGCAAACTGATTGATTTGGCTTTAATTGAAGAAAAATGTAGCCCAGTCTTTCTACATGCCCTATTTCTAACTGACACCAACAACATCATGTTACAGCAACGCGGTTACATATGTATACATTCCAGTGCACGCAGCACGACACAGTCATGATGCACGATGAACGAACGAAGGCATCTTCTGAGCCCACAGATGATAAATCACATTTGAGTCCACACGAGGAAACCGTGGATTTTTGCTGCCAGTGCTTCCTAAGCCCTTGACATACTGGCCATTATATAACCAGAGTGAGAGCTGCTTCTTTATCCTTGGTTAGAAGCCATAGACAATGTCATGAATAAGATCTTAAGATGCTGCCAGGAAAGGACGGTGTCCAGTTAAAGCTTGTAGGCTTTTTGCAGATGATGTGGCCTCGCTGATTTCAGTAAACGGGCGTCCTTCTGCACTAAGGCGGGATGGAAAATCTCAGGTCTGAGGTCACGGCTCTCTCGAGTGAGGATAAAATGCAGTGCAAACTGACAAGTGGACTACACTAATGCAGCTTTTATATCGGCCCACGGTGAAGAGGGTGGTGAAGGTCTTGATTTACTTGTGCATTTATGTTCTAACCTTCGCCCATTGTGGTCGCTGACCGAAACAAACAATTATTTTCCTCCTTAATCAAGCCGGGTTCACATCTGACTGAAGGGAAATATAAAAGCTGTCCTAATTTTCACTTTTCCACCAAGTTGTTTCAATCACATGGCTGCTGTTTTGTTTGCATGCAACCAATGAATTGGCAGCAGCCAGAACTTACTGAGAGGCTTATGGCAGGCCCCAGTGATGTGTTACAATTTAATGGCAAAGCCCCTCATTAGTAGACACAGGCTACCCTAAGTCATGATCCTGCAGTTACCCAATAGTAAAACCTGCTGTGCAGAAACCGGCCCACTGGCATAAGGCTCTCACAATTGTGATGTGACTGACAAATGCACTTTGAATTTGAAGAGATGTGATTACACCACGAAAAGCATCTCATGCTGCTATGTCACACAATTTAATCAGGGTTGCAGCAGCAATTAGCACTTCATCTGCTTGTTATATATACACTTCCCAGGAGGAGAAGGACTTACAGGAATCTGTGTGGCTTTCTACAAGACATTTCACTGAAAAAAGTAATGCGTACAAAGTTTGTTCAGCATTAGAGAAGTATCATTAATTACAAGGCAGTAGATATTAACCTTGATAAGTAATGTA
The DNA here is from genome assembly GCA_015106715.1 of Bujurquina vittata. NCBI lineage: Eukaryota > Metazoa > Chordata > Actinopteri > Cichliformes > Cichlidae > Bujurquina > Bujurquina vittata. The sequence goes on from VUQK01044035.1 coordinate 13,315, forward strand.
GGATTGAAAAGGATTTCCTGAACTGAGATAAGACAGGGTGATGTAAGATAAGAGAGGACTCCTGAAGTTACATAGGATTTGCTTTTTGATTACCAAATTGGGTAAAAAATCGGCTAATTTCCCATATCTTAAAACTTATGACAAGTTTTGATAACGCAACAAGAAGAATAGAACGCACATCCACTAAAAGGTCAAAAGGGTGCAGGAACAAAAACAAGCAGCAGACAAAAAGAGCTCCTGGAGAAAAAACGTATTTATTCCAGCCTCAACAAAAATGTGACGTTTCAAGCACAGCTGCCCTTCTTCAGACTATAACACAGCATCTGATATGGATTTTACTTTAATTCTGGATGTTTTCGTGAGCTTGTCCAGGTGGTAGGAAACTTCAGGGAGACTCAGATCAGGCACATCTCATCTAATTTACAGTAAGGATCCTTGAGAAGGGGCTCAGAGATGCTGCTGGTTGGAGCAGCGTTCATCTTATTCAGCTTGCTGCCATGGAGATGTCTCTTCTAGTGCTGCAGATGAAGCCTGACTCTAAGTTGACTTCAAGTCTTCTGATTTCATTAAACTGGTGCCAATCAGTCAATTAGATTGCAACTAATCAATTAAAATCCAATCACTGTCAAGCACCATAACCAATCAGCTTATGATGGAACGTCTAAACATCAGAAAGATGTCGCCGCCTGTTTCTGCCAAGATTAAAGAAGGAGGACAGCAGAGAAAAGGTAAGAGTTCGCACCCAAGAACTATTCAAATGTGAGCAGAATGCAGGAGATCAGAATCAAGCCTAACGTGAAAGAAACTGTGATGGATACGCTAACAAAGGTACAGACAAGCACTCATATGAGCAACACGAGATGTTACGCACCCAAAGGTTTCAGCATTCTCAGGTCTAGCAACAGCGTTAAAGATTAGACGCTTCAGCAGCATTCTGGCTCATCCAGTGTGATACTCGGAAGAGAAACCCTTAGCTAAATGTGCGAAATGTAAAATATAAGGCAAATGAAAAGAAACTTACAAAAGGAGATGAAAAGAGTTCAAAGAGAGACATTGTTCTGTGTTCGTTGCGTGGAGGCCGGCCTCAGATTCAGGCTCCTTTGATTGTTCTTAACGAGATTAATGTTTCGAGGAACCCTAACGAGGCCACGCTGTTAATGAAGGCGGATCAGATAAGGCCAATGAAAGGAGGTTAAAAAAAAAGAAGAAGAATTAAAGGAGAAAACTGCAGATCAAAATAAAGAATGAAACAAGTATCTTTGGGTTTTCCAACTGAATTTTATTTGGCCCCTGTCAGCATGAACATAAGTTCATTTAACAACATTAATGGCAAATCAAACTATATTTGAGGATGCTCAAACTTATAGCTCTTACAGCCATTTTTGTGGAAATAACCAACAGTGTGGCTTTTGATGAAGTGCTAACAAAAAAAAAGGAGCGTGTATATGTGTGTGTGTTTGTGTGTGTGTGTCATTAGACCTGGTAGGAGATTCTAATAGGTACCTGAGAGGTGTGAAGGTAATCCCCCTGATACCTCTACTGCAAAACCACATCACCTTCTTTCTCGCTCTGTGTGTCTTCTTCCGTCTATCGCTTTGCCTTACCACTACTGCAGCCTAATGATGATGAAGCTACGGACTCAACAAAGGAGTCAGAAGAGCGTTACCTATGCTGCACACACACACACGTAAACCCATTTAATGGGTCTGAGAGTTTATGTTTTTGCTATCAGCGCTGCCTAATGGCTCAGTTAGACCAGCAGTGATTTGGTGTGGTGGGTAATTCGTGTTTTGTGTCCTTGTGTGGCATATATGAGATTAGCCCTGTAGCAATGGGCACTGAGCACTAGCTGGCTAAGCATCAGTCCCACTGTTATGGGTTAGATCTGGGCTTAATCTAGCAAAAAGGCTGCAGCCACACTGAGGCAGACCAATCAGAGGCAGGTAAGGTGAGATTTGATGCACAAAACAATTTGACAATAGACCAAAAGGAGACATTGTGTGTCTATATGCTTCTTTCTTTTTTGCTTAACATGCTGGTTGATGTGTGAGAATTCAGTCCTCTGAGAATTCTGCCTCATCTGTTAGTAAATGCACCCAAGGCCAGATCCTTTCATCAGTGCCCAGAATGAGTAAAACTGTAACAATGAACAGTGAACAGAACTGTCCAAAGGAAAATATCATTTTGGTGAGTTAGATTTATCATTTAAGTGAAGAAACAAGCTTTAAATTCCTGCTGATAAAAAACTTCTTTCTTTTTTTTTTTTACCTCCACAATAAATACAAACAACAAAAGATGCAATTTATTGATGAAGAAACTAATCTGAACATGATCCTGAGACATACTCCACACATAAGAGTCGCATTACACTTCATTGCTTGTGTATATCTGCCCAAGGGAAAAAAAAAAGACTCTTGTTTCCAGAGGATCTAAATGTACCAAGACGCAGGACTAAAAATCAATGTTCACAAACACAGGCATCACCTGAAAGAAGGGCAACCTAAAAAATAACAACTCGCACATTAACATATGCAGGAAAACACAGCGATTGCTATCACAATATAAAGCAGCGGTAGGTTTAACAGTGACACTGTCCAATTAATTTATTGTCAAAGAGCCGTGGAGATACTGAGCACCATCACACTGAGGCAGCCCAGGAAGAGTGAATTGTTTGATGCGTTGAGGGCCGTGTAGCAGTTTGGGAACTTTGCCAACTGCCCTTTTATCCTTAAAATAAAACCTGAGGCGCCCACATCAAGAGATGAGTAGCCAGATGGTAACTCTTTGTGTGCACAACAGCCATTCAAAGTGATGCCTCCACAGTTGGTATTTGTTTCTCTTCGCCTTTGTCGTCTGACATGACATGACGTAAGCTAAAAGGTTGATTTTAGTCAAGAGTTGATACATTGTCTATTATATATTATGACTGGTGTTTGTTTCATGAACAGTCCAAATTGTCAAGACTGGAGATTGTTACTACTGTAGCTAGCTAGAATGCACTTCCACTGCAAGCCTTCTTGGATTAAATGAATTATGAATAAAATAAATAATAAAATCTAGCTCAGAATGAGAGCGTGAATGTGAGTGTGTGAATGGTTGTCTGTCCCCTTTGTGTTGGTGACCTGTACAGGGTGTACCCTGCCTCTCGCCCTATGTCAGCAACCGCGACCCTAAACAGTATAAGCGGAAGTGAATGGATGGATGGATGGATGGGAAATCTAGCATTCATAGCATACGAAGGAATTCTAACCACATATTTTGAACTTTGACACCCTAAGCTGCCTTACTATTTTTCTATGATATTCTTTGCTGGTTTAGCTGCAAACTGCACAGCTTCCACTGAACTTTGTTGCAAGATTACTTGACATGGTGCCAATTAGCTGGTAGCTGGATTCAAATATATTGCCAATTTTCCATCCATTTTCTTCTGCTAATCCAATTAATTGTTGTGGCAAGGCCGGGGCTTATCCCAGCTGTCAGAGGGCGAGAGCCGTGGGGTTCACGCTGGGCAGAACACCAGTTTATAGCAGGGCCAACGCACAGACACAAACGACCATTCATGCTCGCATTCGAATCACCAGTTAACCTAAAAAGCCTATCGTTGGACTGTGAAAGGAAGCCAGTGTTAGCTGGGAGGAACCCACACAAGCACAGGAGCAACATGCAAATATGATGTATTAGAAGGTTAAAAGAAAAACACTCTAGTGATGCTACAATGTGACAAAGCCTGTATCCAATGAGCAATTCCATATTAATGGCTTCATAAATTGAAGGGGCTGATACTAAATCCCATGCTTCTATTACCTATATAAAAGGATTGAAGACAATTGTGTAAAAAAGCACAAACTACAAAGACGTTTCCATGTGCACAGATGAAGTGAAAGGGAAAAAAACATCAGTCCTCAAGGCATTCTAATGTTTGCCTACTTTTGCTAAATAACACCCATAGGGTATGTACTCTATGCATCCATGCTGTGTGCTGCGTATGTAGCCCCCGCAGCAGATGGATAAGTGTACTCAAGCTCATGCAACAGCTAATGAAAACAGATTTAGAGGCAGACAGACAACACATACACTCACAGCCGATCAAGTCAAAAACATAAGCTAGCACACGCAGCACAAAACCTGCACAGACAC
>VUQK01044035.1:28580-42387 GCA_015106715.1 Bujurquina vittata
CCACCCCCCTTACCCCCCCCCCCACCTGTAAAAAAACACATGGGTTATTTGGAAATCCAAATGGAGGTGTATAAGTAGAGGGAAATGAGAAAAAAAAAAAAAAAACGGAGATAGGGAGATCCAGGTTAAGGGGTTCACGTAGGTTGCATTAACTTACTTTGCTTATCAGCTGCCGTATTAGAGCCACTGTTTTCCCCTCGTTCTCTCCACGCTTTCTCTCCCCCTCCCCTTCACGCTCAGGCAATCTTGAACTTCATGTCAGAGCAATATTGCAGCTTAGCAATGAGATGCCAGATAAATGGGTGTATCAGGGGTTTTTGTCATCCACCCTTGCGAGCGCGTACGTTTCCTAGACTTGATGGGAAGGCTGAGGTGATAATTATAAATGTTTGCAGGAGGAATTACAGTTCCCAGTGGGAGGATGAACGAAGATAACTGTTCTTAAGTGAAGGCAGCGCAAAACCGGTGACATTTATATTCACCTAGGTGAGCTGTTGATAAAATTCATAGCTACAACAGCGGAGTGATGATAATATTGACTGAGTGTCCCATCAGCTGCAGGGAATGTCAGTTAGACTCGAGACCCTGCAGTTAGGAGCAGACTAGCCTTAACCGTTCAATGTCAAGGACATGAAACATGAAGAGTGAGTTGCAAATTATTATCAGCTTATGGATGACTGCATCAAAAGATGAATGCTTGTTAAATAATGTAGATCATAAAGTGATTTAAGGTCCTATTAACAGGCGAAGCCACTGCAGTTCACAGCGTTACCTCGCTGCTTTGATTCTCATCAGGCCACCGAGGCCAGCCATCACTGTCATTTTCCTCATGAAGGGTAATGGGATCAACCATTTGACCTTTACTTACACTATAACTTTATTAGCATCCATGGCATTGAGCCATATTTTCAGACTTTTCTCTTATGCACAGCAGGATGGCTTATACAGAGTGAGCCACCAGCTTTGCTTTGTAAAGGTACAGGTACTGTAAAGGTACAGTAATTGTTCAGCACTATTGTACCTGTGTGTTTTCACATATGATGATGTTCTTTCCTGTGGCATCTCTGGCCTGGACCCCAGTTCCCAATACTAAGAAACTTAACTTAAAAGTCTTTCTAAAACTGAAATGATCTTTGCCAGCGCAATTATTTATTCTGAATTTACTAGAGTGACTCTGCAATGACTTACAGTCAAAAATAAAATGTCTCTTACTGGCTCTTGATGCAGTCTGAAACAAGCGATTTGAGCTACATCTCACGTACCTTTAAGTAAACATTCTTCTGATTAGTTGCCCCTTGCAAACAAAAGGTTTGAATAGTCGGCGGTTGGCGCTTCTGCGCTCACAGCCCAGCATCTGACAACACACAGGCACACACAAGAAAAGCATCGCAGGCCCCTTTTAATAGGGAGTCCAGATGCTTACCAACAAACAGCATGCATCTTTATTAACCCTGTAACTTGTGTTACTTGTGTGTGTTTGCCCATCAGGAACATGAACACAGTACAAAACCACTGATGGGCACAACTGACTTGCATGAGCCAATAGAATCAGTAACCAAACGGGTGGATTTGTCCTGTGACCACTTCTGTGAAAGTTCGTTCAAACAAGGCGACTGCTCTGTCAACAATGACAAAAAAAGGAAAGAAGGCAAATGTGCTTCTAATTGCAGCAGAACCATATGGGTGCATATGTATGCAATTTAAGTGTTGCCGCGTGATATCATAAACTTTAAAACTTAGCTCAGAGATGCAGCTTCGAATGCACTGGTGAGGAAACGTGTGTGCAAGCTTGTTTTCCTCATCTGAAATGACTCTGAACTCGTCTGCTGCACTCTTAACCTCGCCGAGCCTTGATAGAGTGCAGCATGCCAATGTGCTGGCACTCTTGTGGCCGTGCTGAGAAATCCCAATCACACCCCAATATCAACGCACAGCTACTGCTGCAAGTCATGTCGACCCCTTATAACTACAAAAAATGTATACTGCGTGACTGCCAACTCCAAAACGGGGTCCAAGCGTACACATACAGTACACACAGACAACACACGCAAAGAATGACGACAATTTCGACCAATTTACCAGACGCGAGCATCCTAGCACAAAGACATGCAGTATTGTGCATACACTGTTTTCCCATGCCTTGAGTTTGACCATTGTCAGAGTAAAATGACTGTATGGAGCGTATAGAGGCCCTCGTCATGCACCCAATCTTATCAATATGAATCTAGAAGCAAGACAAGAGCCAAGATAGGCCAAATCCTTCCCTCCTGTGCTTGTTTAGCGAGCACGGCCGTTAATGTTATCAGCACGAGAGATGCTAGCTCTCTTATCAGGACTAGTTTTGCACCTGTCTGAAAGGATTCAGGTTGGGTGTGGTATCCGAATTTCCTTCACGCACACACATCTGCACACACACAGTGAAGCAGAGCGCAGGAGACACGGTTCATGACAGTACAGTACAGCGGGAAACGCAGCAGCAGGGAAAGGAAAGAAAAGAAGAATGAACAGAACAGCAGTTTTGTTCATTTAGTCAACAGACGGCACATATGGATGAAGGGTTTTGTCGTGATTTAGATTAAAAGCAGACCCGAGCGCAGACAGAGAGCGACTAAATGACAAGTGATCTTTATTAAAAGTTGATCAATAAAAGCCCAAAAGTGGCAACATAAAAAAAAAAAGGTAATTTCTCCAAAAATACAGAATTTCAAAAGAAAATACACAAAAAGAACAAAACAAACAAAAACAAAACAAGCAAACAGAATTATGGATACTGAAACATGAGGGAAGCAGGAGATGAATCAGCAGACAAAGGTGAAACAGACGGACAATCAAAGAGAGAAACAAAATGTAGACAGGACTATTTATACACAAAAGGCTGATTAGGGAGATGCAAATAGGAGGGACATGAGGCATAGCTGGCATGAATCAAGGCGATCACAAGTGAAACTCAAAGCCAAACTGAAGAAACAATGAACTAGGAAATAGAGCCAGAGAGGTTATGCTTTTGTGTGTGTGTGTGTGTGTGTGTGTGTGTGGGGGGGCGGAGGAAGCTAAGCTCATAAGATACAGTAGGCTGGAGTTTTCATGTTCTTTAAGATAACCTGTGCACAACTAGTTTTTCACTATGAAAAAAAAATCAACATTATGAATCTTGTAATGTAGCATTTTGCATGTTTTACAGTGCATAAAGAGTGTGATGATAATGTAAAGAAATATAGGACTCCCCCAGTTGCCACGGTACTCGTATTTACGTCTGATCCACTGGACCACTAACCTTAAATAGTGGATAATATGATGATATGTTCATAACTTCTGATTACAATCACTTTGGACTGAACTTTAGGACCTCTTGATGGAGGGGGCCAAATGACAATAGAGATGAGATGGCAATGAGAACTTCAAATAATCATTATAAATGCTTGTTAGAACCTACAGTGAAGTTATTTAGAAAGCCAAACACACTATACAGTTACATTCAGAGAATTGTGTGTTTTTACATCAGTTCGACAGTGCTAACAAAGATCTTAATAAGTATGTAATTTATTTCACTGTTAAAAAAAAAAAAAGGGTTGCACAGAGGCTTGAGTTGCCTCCTTTGTGGTAAATCAAGTGTTATTTAGTGTTATTGGCCAGCTGCAGCTGCACTTGCTTCAGTCCTATTTAAAAGAGGGTGATTTATGACCATATCTAAATATGTACAATTACATTTCTGACATTCAAGGAGATGGAGATTTTCAAACCCTCTCTCTTTTACAACAACACAAACACCCATATGGGCACACAGTAAAAAAAAAAAAGAGCCAGCGGGGGGGAGACAATTCTAATTAGCGTTTAGACTGATGACCTGACTCAACAATAAGCTGAAGCTCGGTGTCAGCCTCCTACCCATAAACAGTGGTGCCAGCTGGGGGTTAAAAACAAATCGAACGTCTTGTTATTTTCCTAACTGGGCACAATTGGCAGTGCTTTCTGAGGCCAGTCATCTTGGCGTGTGTTAAATTAGTCCTATTGACAGCGTGTTTACCCTCTCATTCCAATCACCGCAGGCACAACTTTGGAGCCGAGGCTTAGATTTATGATTACATGTTTGAAATAAAAGCACAGAAAACAGGGCTCAGGAGGGACAATACAGCAGCAGCGCTTTAAAATGACTGCAACGCCAAAACAACGACGCCATTCTGTTGTTGATTTTTTATTTTTTTTTTAATTCAGTTAGAATTGGATTTATCTCTCCCTTGTTTGTTTATAAATTGCTAGAGGCGCCATTGTTCGCTGAATATGGCTAAATTATGGCGATGGCACGCCAGAAACAGAAAGCCATTGTTCTGATAAATGCTACAAATGGATTTGTAGAAAGGTTTGTCTTCCAGCACACACAGTGAAGTGATACCACCTTAATTGGTAAGCTAATAGGCTCTAATCGGACTAAATAAGATTATGAGTTCCTCTGACACGTGTAAACGTCAACTGGACTTTCCAAAATGTCTGACCATGACCACATTAAAAAAAAGGCTGCAGCAGAGAGTGAGCCACATTGCCAAGTGTGAACACTCCATTTCACACCAATGCCGGCATGATTAGCAAACTGCAGGTGGTCGGCTTTGATAACGCCGCGATGCATGATGGGAGACAGACCCTCTAACATGGTTAAAAGGCAGAAAGTGGGGAGGAAATAGAGACTAAAGTGGGCCGGAAAGGAGAAGCTTCTAAAGGTAAAAGGCAAGCTGTAAAAGCTGTTGTCAAGGCTTTTAGAGCCGTGTTATTTGGACTACTTAGACCAAAATGCTCCGCATGGCAGACTGCGATGCTGACAGACATCCCATTCGCGCCAGCAGAGGGAAAGTAATGGGCAGCATTAACAAGGAAGGCCCTTAAAGTTTTCAAGATATTTATTATGAGACGGGAGACTCAAATGTGTCCCCGAAGCCATTTCCCTATTTATCTCCATACATCTGTGTGTGTGTGTGTGTGTGTGTGTGTGGGTGGGTGTGGAAGACCCACTCTGGTCTCTGACTGACCTTGAGGACATCCACAGTAAGTGAATTCAGACACCCTTTCCCTGTGGATTTTATTCATTTATTCCTTCACAAACACATGCGCGCACACACGCAGAGCTCCGTTGCACTTACATAAAAACAGCTTACGACTCGCGATCTATTCGCACGTGCTTTGGCTGCTGCTCTGGCATCCCAAAAGACATTCTCATATTTTGAAGCGAATACGTTTGAGCTGGCAGAGCACCAGATAACTGCATAATGTTTGGAGATGAAGAGGAAACATGACAGAGAGCATTGCTCCTCCCTCGTGCTCCTTTAAGGCTGCCGGTTATTTTTGGCTCACTTGTTTACAGCCTTCTAGGTGCAGTCTCACCCCTGACTCGATCCATATTTAGACCGATATTCAGCCACAAACACAGGCTTTATGAGTGCGTTTTCGCGCGTCATTTCATATGTCTCACGCTGAATGATGGAGAGCGACTTTGTTGTGTTCACGGCTGCAGCCAAGTGAGATAAACTCTGGGTTCCTGAGCACCTCCTCACACAAAAGAAAATTTGACCCATCATGGAAACTGCTTCATTAAGAAGGCGCTTTGATAACTGAGCCTTTCATTTAAGCTTCCTGCAGTCTGCCAACAATGACAAGTCTTAAAAAAGCAGGAGCCTTTGAAGAAGTTACCTGTTGAAGCCCGTGGCTACACTGAACTCACGGCATTCCCAGAGCAGAATGTAACTCGCTTTCATTTTGGGAATGTCCTGTGTTTTCTGCTTTTGGACACATGAAACTTGAGGGTTTTTTACCAAGTATGTGTGTTACACAACTGGGAACTAGTAAAAGATAAAAATATCTGAATGTCAGGGTAATTTGGGGCTTTTAACGAGTTCTTTAAACTCTTCTTTTTCCAAGGCGGAATGACTGCACAGCATACATCTTTAATGACCTTAAAAACAAGAACTGGGTTCACAAGTTTGAATTTTGTTTGGATAAAAGGAATTGATAATCTTGGTGTAAGTTTATTCCCATCAACTCCAAACTGCACAAGTATTACTTAGTCTACTACACTTCCCCCATATATGCATATGAAGATAACATGATAATATAATAGTGTTTCAGATTTTAGCATTTTTCTTTATTTAGTGAGAAAATGATACCAACCACCATCAACTGTGGATGAACCCCCTTGCTTTTATTGTAAAAGTTCAGTTATCGATCGTCCTTTTTTTAGAAAGTGTCTTGGCTCACAGACGGACACACTCCATCTCCACTACCTTGGACTGCTGGAAGGAAAGGTAACGCATACATACATACAGTACACCCACAAACACAATATAAATCTCTTGGAAACAAAACAAAACCAGCTCTTTTCCAGCACATTAGAGGAGGAGAGAGGAAATGTTCCAATTTACACTCACGCACACGCACACACACACACACGCACACACACACACTCAACAGAAAACTCACAACGACAGTCTGATTGACTTTCTATTAGATCTACAACGCCTACAAAGTTTAAAACATCCCCAAACCTTTTCAAACACACTTTGCTTGTTCTTTAATATATATTATTCTTTTTAGTTGACGGCCTGATATCAGTTCTTTTATGGAGTGTGTAACATTTGGTCTATGAGTTCCTTCCTTCTTTTTTGGCTACTCTTTTTGCTTTTTTCCCTTGAAAAGTTAGGTCTGTTAGTGCGTGTGTGTGCGTGTGTGTGTGTGTGTGTGTGTGCGTGTTTGCACATATCTATTCGATATTATTGATAGAAACCAAACGGAAATAGTTGTGGCTCTAGTGGAATTTCTTTTGAAGTAATCTTCTCATGTCACTGTGGCCTCCTACCAGAACGTTTTAATCTTTCTACGCTGCCACAAACAATGCTGCCTTTGTCCCCGTGTCTGTAATGATCTGTGATCTATAAATCCTGGGTTTTTTGGAAGGATTTATTGATTTATTTTCATTTTCTATGCCTTCTGCGTTCCGTTTGTCTTTGCTTAATTTTGAAGTTTTGTTCCTCATGTGGCATCCACTGTTTCTACCTCCCTCCTTTGTTCGTCTTCCCGCCCTTGTTAGTGGCTGATTGAATCACCTGTTCCTTATTACCCCTCTCTCCATGGTGTGTACTCCAGTCTGTTTTCATCACACTGGGTGTCAGTTAGTGCTGTTTTTGCTCAAAGATACTGGCACGGCTCATTTACACACAAGGTGTCCTTTGGTGTCTGTGCACCGGGGGTTATGACGGTAAGCGGGATCTGTCACTCGCAACTTTTATCAACACGCAACATCACTGAAGCAGTATGTTTGAACACAAACCAAATCACGCAAACCCAAACGAGTAACCGACAGCGCCTGAACGACTTGTTGTTGCCTCTGCCAGAGAGGTCATGCTTTTGGCGCTGTTTGCATGCGTCTGTAAACACGATAGCTTGAAAGGTTTTGAACGAATGCTGATAAAAGTTTGTAAGGGTGCAGGGTGGGGTCATGTTAAAATCAGTTAAAATTTGGCTTACATCCACCAATGTCTTCAAGGTCAGCATAATGATTTAGTGGTTAAAAATTGACAAAGAGCCTTTGAACTTAAAAACTATGACGCTTGGTGTGTTTTGACAACATACAGAAATATATGTATAACAATGTAAAATATCATATCACATATGACCTGTGACCTCTCCTTCAAGGTCCATAGATTGATCTGAAGGTCAAAGTGATAATGATGCTATGAAGAGCTATTTAAAAGTACGTTTCTTACTGCCAGTGTTTGTATTGGCAGCATAAAAGCCTATAGGGAATGATATATGGGGATTCTAAATGCATTACTTTGGACCTATGACCTCTTCTTCAAGGTCAAACGTTCATTAAATGTCTTATCTTCAAAACTCAGTTTAAAATTGTACTGCGGCAACATTTAGGAAACTATTATGGTACATGGGATTCTAAATATCACATTATACAGTGCATCCAAATATCATGTCACATTTGGAGCCGGTCCCTTAAAAAAATGACCTCATAGGTCATGTTGAGTACAATGGTTGCCACTGCTATGTTTTGGTCGGGACTATTTTGTGAAACAAAGGGTTACGCTTGTTCTAAGTTAATAAAGGCGGAGCCTCCTTGTGTCTGTGCACGTGTGCCAGCCAGAGAGCAGGGCAGTGTGGCTACCAGCAAAGCAAAGATGACGTCTCCTGCTTCGTGTGCGCTTGATGAGTAAGGCGATACATCTGCTGTAGAAGAGCCAACAGGTCATTTTGTGCAGGCACATTTTTACAATCAGTGCCTATCTCTTAAAATTAAGCGACCTCTAGCAGTCGTACACGAAAGGGCATGTGAGTCACATGCTCAGTTTGCTCCAGTAAATACTGAAGGCATACAGAAATATGGGGTTTCTCAGATTTCTCTGAGGACTAAATGGCATTAGAAGCCATAGGAAAAGCGTAAAATTTAAAATTGACGGGTTCTTTTATAGTTTATGCTCTACTTGAGCACTCAGAGTGCTTTATACAACATAGTCACGCCCATTCATACAACCGCTTCAGTATCTTGATACTGGCATGCAGCCAAAGCTGCCAAAATTCCAATTAGTGCCCTGCCCTACCTCCTGAGCTACAGATGAATCACCAGTTAACCTAACCCCAGTAACTGCATGTCTTTGGCCTGTGGGAGGAAAGCGGCGGAGCCCGGAGAAAACCCACGCAAACACAGGGGGGAGAAGATGCAAACTCCACACAGAAAGACTGCAGCCGAGGTGGAATCGAACCTAGAACCTTCTAGCTGTGAGACAACAGTGCTAACCGCCAAACCACCGTGCTGTACGCACTTACACGAGACACAAAATGTTATTTAAAAAACTGCCCTGTAGTTTATGCACCATGTCAATATCACAATATCAGGTTAAGGTTATCGCTCGCCACCTGTGAAGGTGCTCGTTTTGGAACCATTTGGGTCGTATAGGAACAAACAGGCGATACCGTCGCTCGAAGGAAGGAAGGACATGTTGCACGTCGGATCTCTGACCTCACTTTTACATTTCCCATCTGCCTTACATTCAAGTTGACCCCGAAATGCCTTTTATCTTTAAAGCAAGTATCATCAAGAGAAAGAGAATGAGCTGCCTACTTGGTTAGAAATATGCTCTGGTATAATATTATATGATAAGCTCAAGAACAAAGAAAGCAAAATGATTACATACAAATACCACACTCTTCCCTTCAAAGCAAATACTGCCCAGAGAGTGAGATGCCTTGGTGGAGGGGTTTTTTTCCAAACTGTGTCTATTCCCTCAGTGTTTATAAGGCCATTATTGCTCCTTCTTGTTCTGGTTGTCCTCTGTCGTTTGCCTCTGTGCATTTAGTCTGGCTTCCTTGTTAGAGTGGTCTCTTTAGCGAAGGTAAATTCAAGCTCCTCTGTCTCTCGCAAAAACATGCACTAACTTACACACAGCCATAATTGGTATCCTCCTTTAATCTTGTTAATCTGTTTTCTTACTTTTTCATCTCATTTTCTCTCCTCCAGCCTCTCTGCAGCCATTATCTAAATGAGCGGTTCCCAACAAGCTAGCCGCAGCTCTCTCTTTACACGGCAGTATGATTAGCTTTCATATGAGAAAAAGTCAGTGCACCACCTTATAATACTACATAGTAAAATTATAAATAAGCCACCCATAGGGTAATGCTTTATCTTTAGCTGAAGCAGAGTCTATTTCACTTTCCCCGAGGCAGGTGACATTGCCACTCATTTGCGCTGCAGGTAATGGTGTTTACTAAAGCAGGGCTGGGACACTTTACAATCACCTGTACTAGCATTACGTATTCATAAGTACAAGCAACATGATGGGAAATGTTATAGATTGTTTGAAGCATGTCCTCAATGGGATAATTGTGTGCTGAAAAGCTGCAACGGGCTCGATGTTTGCAATGCACTCTTTCACAAATGGCAACACTTTCGGCTAAACAGATCCACGCAGAGAGCGAACACCAGCCATCTGATGTTCAGGCTTCATAAAATACATCCAAAAATAGTCCAGTGTTATCATTTCAAACCCTGCATTAGATTGACGGTTTGTTAAATCTGATAAGCTCGACCACAGCTCATTTATCTTGACTGTCATGTTCCTCGCCATTCCTCAAAATTACTGCCCTGCTTTCATTAGATTTTTATGAAAACTGAAAAAAGAATATGAACGATTCACACAATAAAGTGTCACAGACCCTTAAGTTGGACTTGTGCAGCAGTTCCTGCCTTTATCTTTCCACATGTTGTTATTATGTTTCTCGCAGTCCATCCGTCTGCTCTCCTGGATGATCCCCCCCAACCCCACCCCACCCCGCCCATCTCTCTGTGACCTCATGTTTCATGTCCTTGAGGCAGGAACGAAATTATATGCAGTTTATTGAGCTTCCCTCCATCTTCAAACCTGATACTGCTGAACGGGCCTCTGAATAAATGAGCACTGTGCAGTGCAGAGGGAAATTATAGACATTGTAAATGACCACGGTGTGGGTCTTATCATGCTCTGCTACTGAGGCTGAAACTTCAGTTTTAGTGCCTTTTTATTGCCGTGTTAAACGACACGCTTTACGTGGCAAGCAGCAATTAAAAATGTCTGGTAAATGTTCTGTCAAGAGTTTGTAATTAAATATTTAAATTCATAAATGCGTGGCAAGTGACAATCAATATTTTCTTTTAACTGCAGTCACAACTGCTTGGATGTAAAATGAGTCACTTACAGTGGCAAGTTAAAGGATTGCCTCCCGCGTGTGCACTTTCCTGTAGCTCTTTAAAGCTTTCTGCATCTTTCTGCTCGTCGTCGTAATTTTGTGGCCCACTACTTTGGTTCCCCTGAAAGTTCTCATAACTCGGAGTGTCTTTAGACACTTGTTTTTCCCCTTTTGAAATAATAATAATTTAAAAAAAACTCCCAAACTGATTCCACAGCACCTGCCTGGCAGTAAACAGACAAACTTATAAAGTAGCGTGTGAACAAAGTGGATCGCTTATCAGTTAATGAGACCGATATTTCTCTAAGGAGCTGTGGCGATGAAAAACAGCGATAAAAGGAGAGTGAATATTGGACTTTCATTCATCAGGTGGCTAGAAACATGACTCCAAATGAATGCTAATGTCGCTCCATATCTGATGGATGTATAAATATGCAACAAACAATTTGTTTCCTCTAACCTTGAAAACGGGGGGGGGAAAAGTCCTAAAATAATAACCTTTCCTTTGCCACAAGCTGCATTAGCACATGAAGTAACAGCCGTAAAATAATAAGGACAATGCTGAGATTATAAATGCTTAACATCATTAACAATTATTGGAAGAATCGTGGATGTAAAGGAGAACTTGTGAAGGTGGTGGGGACACAGGCTCATCTGGTCAAACTGTGGGGTGTTTTTGGTGGTGAAGCCCATCTTCGCCTTCCAGCTGCGAACCACAGTTGTAGACTAGTGCAGCCTCCACTGCACGTTGACCTATGCAAACTCCATTATGACCACAGACAGTATAAAAGTTCCACGTACACAACATAATGTCACCCATCAGTTTTGGACTCTGTGCATTGCAACTTCAGCGTATTGCCTGCCACAGTGTTGGTTTCTTGGAGCCAGAAGTTACTGAAATATGGGATGAAAGGAGGAAGTTATCAACTAGCTCTGGCACGCTCGGTTAGTGCTAAATAACACATTATTAAACAAACTAGAATTTCAGTCACTAAAACTGAATCGCTGGCATGTCCTCTACCACACAGCAAGCTATAAGATTAGCCACATAATTCATTAAATACTCCAAGAGGCACCGACATCATACGCACAGTGACGAGGTTCAGTTTAATGATTCAAAGTCATGGAGGTGAGGGCGCATGTCCGTAACTCCGGCATCCTGGTGTATGAGTTATAAAATATTCATCCCACTCAGATGAGGGAAGCTATCCACACAGGCCGGGCGGTAGCTACGTTTTTCAGCGTTATAAAGTCTCACATTTTAAAATAGGAGTCTGTGGGGGTTGACTTGCGATACCGAAGAGCGCGGCTAACCGGGAGAAAAATAAGTTGAAGGAATAGGAAATTTTAAAAAATGAATACATTTTTTTAAAAATAAAGAGTTTGCAGTTGCTATTGCACCAACCATCTTTATCCTTGTGTTAATGATGAAATATCATACACATTATACATATATATATATATATATATATATATATATAAATGATACTTGCTCATCAGGAGGATCATATATTTTTGTCTACCTTAATGTATTTTCAGGGGCACGGAGCAGAGGTGGGTTGGGAATATGATGCACGCAAAGTTATATATCATGAAATGACAAACTGTGGAGTTTATCTGCAGATTTCGCTGGAGTCAACAATGTTAGTGGCACAGATTAAGGGCCCCATCCTCCCAGGACCTGAACAAAGTGGTGTTGTGTAAAGGGGCGACCAAAATACTTGTCATCTTTAGCTTTTTTGGTCATCAGCGGGATCCAGTATCATCATTAGCAGGTGCAAAGACTGCTTGTCCACCGCACTCACCCAAAGACCCTTTATGTCAAGGTCTTTAAGAGCTTTCAAAGTTCTCTGTACACTCCCCACTTCAGAGTGACTGTACAAGTATGTACACAACACCTCTATCTACCACCCACAGCCTGGCAGGCTAGCAAACCGTTGGCAAGGTCGTGTTCCCCTTCGCTGCACTCTTGTGAAAGATAAGGCATCAAAACAAAAGCAGCTACATTGTAACAAACGGAGAAACTTCCTGAAATAGGGGATCAATGCCCTCTGCGGCAAAAAGAGGCAGAGAGAGGGGGGGGTAGAGATCCTGCATGGGGAGAGATGGTGAATAGGAGACACGAGGATAATCCAGCAGCAGCTACAGTCGGCGTCCCAGGAGAAAGAGCGCAGAGAAGAGTGAAGTGGAGAAAGTCAAATAAACCTCTCGTTCTGTACTTTTCTTTTATCACCTGCCTCTCTGCCATCACAGAGTCAATCCACAATGGAGGAAGTAAGCAGATTAGCTTGTTCGCCCATCAGAAAAGGGATTACATTTACCCATTTCCTCCGTCTGAGAAAGTTGAAGCTAGATGAAAATGTGTCTGGGAGCACAAACTTTTTGACGAATCCGCGAGTGATTGAGGTTCCAGGAAAAGAGGCTTTTCTGTGTCCCTGTGTCGAATTTACTTGGCGAGGAGGCAGATCTGCTCACGGGGAACACGAAAAAAACAACCACAACTTGATAACAAATATGATCTGAGAAAGCGCCACGATGTCATTTTAGTTGTTCCGTCTCCCTCCTCTTTGAATTCATTGATCCCGCTTTCAGAAATGAAGCTCGTCTCGCACAGTATTAATGAAGCCAATGTGCAGATTTAACCACAGCATGGACAGAATAATTACTGAAAAACTGATTAGGTATAAATTGACAGACAGGCTATTATTTTCTGTTAAATTCCTGCATGGAGAGCGCAATTACTCATTACATTGAACCAATTACTGGATAGAAAATTGATATATTTTTCTTAAAGCAAACACATCTGTGATACAGATAGATTTACATCTCATTTTTCAGTCTCCAATCATTCCTCATAAACGCTCCAGAAAAAATTCTTTCTTCTCTGAGCTCAAATGAAATGCATTTAAATACACACATTCTAAGCATAAACTGATCCTCCTGTGAGTTCAGTACACTTTCTGTTTAAAAGTCAGCCTCTGGTCCTTTTTATGCCTTTGATGTTAACAAGTCTTGTTAATTGCCATGGTGGAAAAACGTTGGCTCCTGTGCCTACTATCATAATTATCTACCCTTCACCAGATTGATTCCAAAAAAA
>VUQK01044036.1:7782-19929 GCA_015106715.1 Bujurquina vittata
AACAAAAACAATGTCAGATATGAGGAAAGACAACACAAATGAGCAGTTAAGAAACACACACACACACACACACACACATACACACACGTAAGGATTATGTGCTATTCTGAAGGCCAGAAATTATCATATTCAAAACAATAACAACTCCTCTGTGGATTATTATTCAACTTGTTGATTACAAGATGCTAAATATTTTAAATTAGCTTCATGGAAAAATTTGTGATGTGAATAAAGAGACAGATCTGATAGCTGTGTCATTCTGTGAACACCTAGACCAGCAATGGCAGGACAGCAAGGATACGACCAGACTGACAATACGAACAGTGGCCAGAGAACGGCCTTAGGACTTTTTTTTGACAGATCTAGCTCTTTGGTCTTTTGACAGGTTCAGTGCTCCTTCAGGCTGGGGGAAATCCTTTATCTGGAGAGTGTGGGGTAGGCCCTGGAGTAAGGATTGCTCCATCTCTCTGCTCCCATAATGCCTGGCTGATGACAGGTTGTCGTGCACCCCTCACACTGCAAGACTAAAGCAGAAAAAAAAAAAAGGCGCCCACCCTCGCCGCACACACTCACACACAAGGTGCTGGTTGGCTGTGTTGTCATGGCAACCTCATCCTACAGCTGTCAAGTGTTCATCAGTTTCCACAGCAACACATAAGGCAGGGAGAGTAGACAATCATTTTAGACATAATATAGTTGAAAGGGTCGAAGGGAGCTTTATTAGGTCAAATTACCCATTGCAAAGGTTTAGCGGAGGCAAAGCTCATGACCATCTTAGTCAGAAAGCATGGGATTTTGCTTGCTGATTTGACCAAATTAGGCAGATATAATACTGAAAGTGATCAAGGATTAGGAAGGAGATAACTGCCAACAAGGAATTACTATAATCTCCCCCAGCACTGTGTAAATGTAAAAAAAAAAAAAGTACTCAAATGTTTAGGCATTGATAAAACTGAAGCTTGTATCACAATTTCATTTCAAATTGCAGTGAAAAAATGATGGTTCTCAATGTTCAGATGGAAGCAATGGAAGCTATAAAAGTAACTACCCCCTGAATCATTTCCAAATCATTGATTAATAGAAAGACAATTTAAAGTAGTATAAAGACAAAATTTTAAATGTTAGAACTGAATTCTTATCATTTTCAGAATATTTATGGGTTATTTTGGACAGTGGCTTGTTAACAGCTCACAGTTCAAAACACAACATCTGGTTCAAAACAAAATATCTGGCAAGGGGCTTAGGAGTACATATGGCATGGGTAGCTCGCACATCTGTGTAGGCACCATTAATGCTAAATGTATTCTAATAATAAAGGTTTTGAAGCGGAATATACTGTACAGACATACAGAATGGACATCATTCACCAACAGTGCATATCGATAAATCTGTGTATTAACTATGTATACAAATGTTTCACATGTAAATCTGATTTATCAATATTTTTTTTTACCTGAATTTGTTCAGGTTAGAACTCCCTCAGAGCACGCATTCAAAAACACAATGAAAGAGTGAAATGCAGACCCTCCAATGTTAACTAGTCTGCGTAGGCTAATGTTGGTGTTTGTTCAATACGTGTTTGTTTCTTGGACCCAGAAGTTACCTTAAATAAATGAAATGATGTAGTGTTGATTTATCAGCTTATGCTAGCAAGCTTGGTTAGCCAAGCTTGCGCCTAGAGGAACTGCAGCTTTTGTCACCTCTATGTTGGCTTGCCTCTTATCTTATTTATTAAAAATGACAACCGTCTTTACTGGGTGTCATCACATACAGTCTAATTTCTTAGTAATATATTTTTCCCCTGATCTGAGCACAGATCAGGTGTTCCTTGTCCTCTGCCTGTTTTTGTATTTTTCTTTTAGTCTGTTAGTCTTTTTTTTCCTTCCAACTTTGATGAAGACTTTTTTTTCCTACTTTAGCAACACAAGTGTCTTTGAAGAAATAGTATTCGAGATCTCCATTAGGAAAAAAGGTGAGCAGTGAGGAAACACTTTGAAAAGATGCACCTTTTCTGTCTTCCTCCTTAGACACCATTGTGTCAGTGTCTTCCATCGAAAATGCTCTTGCTTTGCTGCCTTACTGGTGAAGGCTGCTTTCTCCTCTACACCTAGAGCTAAATGCATTTCCTTATGTGGTGAAATTGGGAAATGGCAGAATGCAGACTGTTGATAACAAGCGTAAGTCTGTTGATTTAGAATGATTCACAAACAAAACTGCCCATTGTGAATCTGACCGTAATTCTTTGTGTGAACTTAAGGTATAAACATTTATACACACATATTAACGAATGTGGCCAGATATCTTTTTTCAGGGAAAGCCTCACTTTTTTTTCTTTTTTTTTAATAGCAAAACAAAGCCAAACCACATTCTGCATGTATTACAACCGCCTGGCTCCATAGTAAATGAGTCCGGGTAATGACAAGAAAAGTAAGACAGAAGACTGAAATTTTGACTGGGTGAAATCCCATATTCAGAAAGAATAAGAAAAAAAAAAACACATTCACAAACCTAAGTGTTATTAAGAAAAGAGGTGATGCAAGACAGTGGAAATTACTGACGTACCAAAATCTATGACTGGTAAAGTGTTCGTGACACCAAACAATAAATGATCATATATTATGCAATACAGAGTCAAGTCACAGAATTCAGTCTTACATTCGTTTTTTAAGCCTGTTACGCATATACGCATTATAAATGCGCTTTACACATTTATAGCCATTGTGCCCTTAACTTCTGTGTCTGATGATGCTATGCTGCTGGTAACTTGAGACGTGTCTATTTTTAATTGTTTTTTTCCAGCTTTTACTTCAAGTATGGGCCGTTACTCCTGACATTTGGCCTGAGACTGCAATTATAACCGACTCTTCTAACTCTGTCATACCAAGAGAAATATGTATATGCAGTGTTGACCTCCATAAAACTACTTTATTTTATTTTATATATCTATATATATATTTTTTTTTTTTGAAAGAGGAAAGCCAAAACGGTAGCACAGAAACAGAAGTCATTCCTTTGAGAAGTTAAGTGAGGGTTTCACCGACCTTTGGTTACCATCCCTGCAGCTAGAGGATGCAGCACAGCAGGTGTTCCACTTTGTGACCTGAACCATGTGTTATTCTGCGTCTGGGAAGAACAGGTTTCACGGCTACGGTGCTGTGGGGGCTTCTATAGAACTAAAAAGTTCAAAAAATCAATAGATGCCAAATGAAAGGCGCAAATGGGAACAGAAAGACTGTAGGCCTGTCTCTACTGCCAACAAAAAGAAGAATAAAACCCAGAAGAAGCCCATTTTATGAAGCATTACAGGTGAAATGTTAACACATAGTTTTTGCAAATTTACCTACTACAAATATCTACTACAGTAGATATTTGAACAGTCAGCAAATGCTGGAGTCTATTTTTTTCTAGGGTGACTTTCCACAGACAAGAAGTAAATGTGTAAATTCTTAAAGAATAGAGCCCAGGATAAAGCCCAAATATAATTGCGCTCTGTGAGGCAACTATGCTAATCACATTTTTTGGCATATTGAGGCAACTGAGCTAAGTCACATGACTTAGCTCAGTTGCCTCTTTGAAAAGAGAATAATACCAATAGAATATAGAAATATTTGTGTGTGTGACTTTCTAGGAAGGTTCAGTCTAAATGCTGCTCTAAAGAACCCTCCACACCAACAGGAGTATGATTTTGAGAGAAATACACATATTTTTTCTTAAAGATAAAATACTAAAGAATATTCTATTCAGGGTAGCACAGTGGTTAGCAGTGTTGCCTCACAGCAAGAAGGTCTTGAGTTGGAATCCACCATCTGGCTGGGGCTGTTTTAGTTTGCATGTCTTCCCCGTGTCTATATGGGTTCTGTACAGGTACTCGGGCTTCCTCCCACAGTCCAAAGACATGCAGTTAATGAGGTTAGATGGTGATTCTAAATTGCCCATAGGTGTGAGTGTGAGTGCAAATGTCTCACTGTGTTAGAGCCTTGGGACAGACCTGTCCAGTGTGCACCCTGGCCCCCCCCCTCATAAAAAAGCCTCTGAATAACATAAGCGGAATAAAATGGATAGATGGATGAATATCAGATTCCTCCAAAGATCAAAATTTATACTTTGCTTATAACTCACTGTATGGTAATTTCAAAGAAACAATATAGGGAGCATTACGTTAGTGTTCTCAGTGGTAGTTACAGCAATAAATCAGCGCTGACTTTAAGTGAGGGTGCTTCAGTTCTGTAGCAAATGCTATTACTTATCCCTTCACTTTATTCAAAGTAAACTGAAAAAAAATAAATAAATTGAATTGGGCATTTTGTATAACTTTAAAGACCTTGTCTATATCTCTGGAGTCATCACCAAGCTGAAAAATACATTTGGAATCTGTCAGATGGCTCAGTGATGTTATTGTCTGATAAAATAAAAACAGTACAGCAGTACAGTATATACGTGGTAACCACATTTAATAGATTTCTGCTCTCAGAGAGGGATTATTTTAAACCATTATACCAGCAAGAGGAACCTGGACTATCAAATACCCGATATATATTCAATAGTCCAAGTGGAAGAAAGTGGCAAATAAGGAGAACTTTCATTTCACCTCAGAGATTGGCTGCCAGTCTTTGGTGACTTTCACAACACTGTGAAGACATTATTTCAGTTAAACCGTGATTTAGTAACACTTATGCAATGAGTCAGCTGCAATACCACAGAGCTGTCAAGCAAGGGTAATGACATGGGTGAAAAGCATTATTCCTCAGCACTACATTGTTCTAAGAGTCACTATGCCTTTGTGACACTGTAACAGGCAGGGTCTGTTTCTATTTTGCTGTTTTAGTCTTGTGAATGAAAATGTACAAAGAAGGCAAAAAGAGGAAAATTCCGATAGCTCCCACTCAGAAAGTCAGAAAACCAGCGCTGCAGTACAACACAGAAACAGATGAGGGATTTCAACATTTCGGACACCGAGGCATTGCAGTGTGATTCAAATCAAAGGAATAAACATTGGCAGGGATGAACACAGCATGGCGTGGCAAAAAAGTCAATCAGTGCACCATAATCTTCAGCTCCTTGCTGACAGTCACACATATCAACCACTTGCTGGATAAATAATTAATTAACAAATGAGGACATTACCACAGGACACCTTATGACACCCCACATGACTGCTCTTGATAACCGCTGGTTTTATTGTGTGCATTCCACTTAGGAGAAAGGTGCACTGAATTTAAAGCAGTTACATCTACTGAGTGGGCATTGTGGCTCTGTTCCATGCCTTAGCTGTCAGTTTTTGTTACACAAAGGTTTAGCTGTCAATCTCTGTTTTACACCTTGCTACCTAAAACCAAACAAGATAAGGTGTGAAAGAACAGTACGCGCTAGGTCTGACCTTTTTAAATGTGTTATTTAATACATTAAGTGCCCAGTGAATCTGCAGTAATAAATGAAAACTTCAAAAATTACAGAAATGGGGACTATGTAGCTCCTTGGAAAGGCTCAACACATCTATACCTAATTTGTATGTATAAGGCAAAGCCTTGTGATGTGCCTGTTATATATCCACTGTGATCAGGAGCCAAACATTTCATCTTTTGCTTGTGGTTTAAAAAAAAAAGGAATAAAGTATGTCTGCTGCAGAAATTACAGATGTGAATGTGTATAAAACCACAAGATCAATGCTGCCACTAAAAGTGATGAGCTATTAGCAGAAGTTTATTTATAAAGGTCGACTACCTGGGTCAGTGGCTGACATAATGGCACCAAAAAGGAGGCAGTGAGTGAGGAAGAATTCTCCATCTGCTGCTTGGCTCGACAGCACCAGCCTAGTGAAGCCGTACATGCAAGCCCTGGGATTGAAGACAAACAGACAGAAGGAAACACTGTGAGGTCATCAGGGAGCGCCAGCTAGAGTAGGTCTATCAGTCATCCCTCTAACCACAGCAGGGCTTCCCCTAGAGTAGTCTGGGTAATGAGGCCAGACGCTACCAGCAGGTGAGTTGACCCGTTTCCAGGCAGTGGCTCCTCTGCACAAACGGACAGGCAAAGCTGCGACTGTTTCGGGAAACATTTATTTTAACGATGTTAATGCGAACGGGTGTGTGTGTGTGGATCCATATGCCCCTAACCCTCAATCCCACATTCATCTAGATAAATGGACCCTTGGATGTACCTATCCATCCTCACTCCCTTACATTTATGACACTGTTATATACAGTACTCACTATCATAACAGAGCAGCATACAAAGTGTGTGTGTGCATAATAACCTGAAAGACTAAAAAAACATTAACAAACTTCATGAAGGATATTGTGACAATGACACAGCTCTGGAGTGAAATACTAAAATAAATCTAACATTTCCACTCTATTATCTCCTTTTTAAAGAAAAAAAAAAGCCTGTACACAAAAACTTGATAAAATGTCTACTCAGCATTCAACAGTCCGGCTCCTGAGTGATAACTGATGTATGTTGAGCACTAATCCAGTTAGTGTGGGGCATGACATAATAAATCAGTATGCCAGGGTGTCCTCTGGGGAACCTTTCTGTTCTGGCAAAGCTCTGATGGTGACACCACATGACCTGCCCCCTGCGGCCAGTATTTAAAGCACTGTCCTCAGGTTGGGCAACTAAGCTGTGTTATTCATGTATCTTCAAGGAAGACTTGGAGTTAAGATGATTAATTGTGCATTGTGTAGGTGTGTGTGAATGTGTGTGTCAGACATCCAGAGAGAGAGAAAATGAGAGAGGCAGGCACAGGAAAAAAAAAATTGAGACAGCAAGGTTCCTGCACTCTCGTGACACTATTCCCTATGGGATAAGACACACTAACAAGCAGCAGAATTGGCCAGGTCTGGTGCCTTAGCATCAAAGACAGAGTACATGACCCACCATGAACAAAAGCTTTCCTGTTTCCCAGGGGGGGACTTGGAAGGTTTGACAAATGCCGCTCCAGGTGATGGAATCATAGATGGATGAAAGAAGGAAGGCAATATCTTTAAGCCTATTAATTCCAGGCAATACCTTAATGCATAACCTTCAACCATAATTATCTGAAATGATTAAGGAGTTAAGATCATTTCAAAATAAACAGAAAGCGCAAGTAGCAATCACACCTAGCAGAAGCTTTAAAAAACTATCGACAAAACGCTACGTTAAATAATGCCATGTGTTCAAAAATCCTGGACTTTTTTTTTTCTTTCTTTCTTTTTTAAACGCAGAACATCCTGAAGTTAAATCAGGAATACAACAACAAAGGAATTTCACACATCCTCTGTGCAGCAATTAGTGCACCAGTAACAACTGATCTTCAAAAAAATCTCAAATTCCTCCAGAGTGTGAGAGTGCCATCTAGCTATGTCAGGCTACAACAGCATCAGTATCTATCCGTGCCGTGGGTTTCTCCAAAATCTATATTACTTATGCTGAGATCAGTGCACTACAGCATTTTATACAGATTCTGATTAATCATAGAACCAAAAGAACAGCTGTAATTATTAACCAAAATGTTCAGCTTAATTGCAAATAAGAGGTCCCGGCACATTGGAATGGCCTATTGCGACACTCACAGAACACTATTTCATGTTACTGGTGGCACCTTTGCTTTTTATAAATAAATTGTTTTTGATTCATGAAGCAGATGCATTGTATGATGTCTTTTAAAAAAAACAAAACAACAAAAAACATAAAACTGTAAAAAACAAACAAACTGTAATATCTGACTTTATACTTAATATCTGTATACTTATTCCACAAACCTTGCACTGAAAAATTAATGTCTATTAAATAGCTCAGTATACTGTAGTACAGAACTGGGCAGTGGATTTAGAAATGGCTGAAAGATGAGATGCAGCTCCATGAACATCTTGCAGGATACACAATTTTGATGTGAACTGTGCAAACAGCAGGAAGAGAAATGGTAATGAATCCAAGACTTAATAAGTCTGCTGTGTTTTAAATTAGAACTCAGAATGCAAATGGGAAAGCTGTCCATAAACGAAACCGAAAAAGCTTCTGTCTGACATCTCAGCGCTCATTTTTCTTCAGTTTTTTTGCATAAATGAACAAGGAATTCTTACCCTATGCACAGGCAGCTGATTATGGTACCCACAAACGCATAGGTGAGAACAGATCCCAGATTCGTAATGAACCGTTTCTAGAACAACAACAACAACAACAACAAAAAAGTCCAATTACTAACACTCACAAAACAAACAGTTTAAAACACATTAACTACATTTTATGTAAAAATAAATAAATTAATAAAACAGTACAATGCACCATATGGTAGTACTTAACAGATGGAGACATCATGTACAGTAAAAGAAATGGTCCATAGATTGTGTCTTTTCCCCCTTTTGGGAGACATGTCAGGTCAGCAGTCTCACCTGATTAAGGGTGTAAGCTCCATGGAAGATGATGGGTGGCAGGAACAGATTGAAAAGGACCTGCAGGTCAAAGGACTCCTGTAAAAGACATAGGTGTTGTGTTGGTGACTGACATGGCTCCACGGGGAGCAAGAGAGAATCCCGTTTACTAAATTGACTGACTGGCAGACAGATTACACGCACACCATTCATCTCAACAGCCCTGTTTTGGCAAACATGCACCTTTTCTCATTGAAACCCAATATCACACTTGTGTCCAGATACCAAGGTGCCTTATCTCTCCTCTCTTCAAAAAAACAATACAAAAACCTATTACATTTTGTAAATAATAATAAGACCCATCACCGGTGGGGATATTCGCCTATCATTAATGAAAATATAAAATGTAGAAGTCAGGATAATATTACAGCTCATTTATTTTATAACAGAAAACCCTTCAGCAGACATCTTATTACCTTCTGCAAAACTATTTTGCCTTAATTTGGAGGCCTTGTCCGAAATTTTCATCCAAATACTTTTAGTCACCCTGGGTTAGTAAACATACAATACATATTCCAGCAAAAATATGTTTTCAATATTATCAATACTCATTAAATCAAAAACACTTTGTATGCATGGTATAAGAGATTGATATTCTGTGATTACCTTTAACATTCCTACAAATATTTTTTGGTAACAACATTGTAGAACAGACACAACATTTCCATATTACAGAAAGTACACACTGCACTCTAGTACAATGGTGTATATTACATAATTTCTTTCTATTTATATAATCTGTAACAATAAGACAGACATAATGCATACTTACAAGGTATTCAGTTCCTATTATACTCCCATTACAGGAATATTACTGCATAATGCAACCATACTTTATAATCTGCCGATATCAATGCATTATACTACAGTATATATAACATCATTATAATCATAAGTCAACCATGTACAAAATATAATGCAACCATGCTGTTTATATTTGAGCAATATTGCTGAGTAGTTGGTATGGCTTCAATATTGCTCAATAATGAGTCATAGTGTGTACTATTTAAGGCCACAAGTCATCCCTGACCAACATGTTAGACAATGCTCAGCCAATCAGAAGTTGGCTCCACAGGCTAATCAATAAAGCTGCAGTTTAAACAGACTGGCTCTTTACCTAGAACTTTGAGATTCCCCAGTTTCTTACCATCTAGCCACTGCCAGCTGTTCAGTGACCTAGGTCAGCAACATTGGAAATATAATTGCATACGGGGGGGCATACAGTCCTTATGCTGAAAAATTCAATGCTGCATTTTGTTAGTTGAGTCTTCAATGTGACAGTCATGAGCCAGCCAGATTCCTTAGGAATGTTCATGAAGGAATTAACATTAAAATCATTGTATCAAACTGTAACCAGTTTCTGTGTAGTTTACTAATTATTTCCTATGGCCCGCCCTCACTGGCTCTTGGTCTCCCCTGGGCCACTCCATTAAAAAGAAATTTTAAATCCTGGACACACCCCTGTCCATGCTTATGTAACATTGTTCATGCCATGGTTGTTCTAATTGCTCCCACCCCACTGTAGATAGCAAAAGCAGGCTCACACCTATCTAGATCTGCATGGCTAAATAATAACATTTAGTAATACAATGTGATAAATTCTTCTAAACAACAAACTTTCAGTCTGGCAGCTACAGTGTGGTTACATCACCTTAGAGGCCTCAGTAGCTTGACGATAAAATCACTGTGTACTGCTTTAGCATCCTGCCCGATCGTTCTGACCCATGCTGATTAAAGCAAAGCATAATAAGAAAAGAAACGTTTAAGTGCTTCTGTCAATCTTCACCATAGTGGCTCCCACTATTTATGGTAACCTGGTGTTGCATCCACACAGAACACAAGCAAATCACATTAAAACACATTTAAAAATAATTGCATTACTGTCAATACAAATACTAGCCAGAGTGAAAAGTATTTTTGTGCACAGCATGCTTTTTCAGTGTCTCTTTTTCACCCGAGCCAATGTGATGCAATGCAAGGAGCTAAGCAAGGTAGCCTTTCATGTTTTTCATCCTTCAATCCTTTTTATGTCTATTGTGGATACATTTTGAAGATCAAACGGGAGTGATATTTAATTCAGATCAAAATAAAGCTACTTTTTTCTTGGTTCCTACATTGCACAAGGTCTTACATTGCTCAGAACTTAATTCAAGTTCAATTAAATTTCAGTCTAAAGGAGTGAGATGGGGAAGTGACGCTTGCTGAAATATTGCTGTGGTCACAGACATTTAAGAATGACCTAGATTTGGCTTGCTTTAAAAGAAAAGAAAAAAGAAAAAACAGAAGCATGAATATTTAGATGAATGAAAGTAGACCTATCTTTGTAAATATCATATTTCCAGAATGCGCTGCACTTTAGTGAATATTTACCTGAGTACATGTGGGGATATTTGGAAGATTGCTTTTTTAAAATTAATATTTAGAATGCTGTAAAGTCCCCTATAGAGCTATAGCCTATATGCTTTCTCAGTAATTCACACTTGAGGTGCTTCTAGAGCTACAAATTGCTCCTCTCTTTCTGCTACAGTACCATAACCCAGCTCAATATAAATTACTATTTTGTGACTGCAATTACCCACACAGCACAATATATATGCATTTTTTTCATTTAGGCAGGCTGTGTATGATAAATACAAAACTGCATAACACATACTAATACAGATACACTGTAATCAATAAATTATGCATGTGCTGGGGGTTTATACAAAGGGCCACCTGCACCACAGAGTCGAGGATGGAGGTGTGTTGTACGCACTAATTGCCTCTTCAGCTGAGCAGCACTAAATTTAATCAGACCACAAACTTTAATGCCTTACTCCCCAGTGGCACATAATGGACTCAGTAATGCAATGAAATCCTTATCTCTCCCTGCTAGGACCCCATATGTATCAGGCTTAATGGCGTGAAGGCAACACGGAACGGCCTGACCAGTGTAATGGCCTTTGTGGTAGCCTCTGCTGGTTTGCTAATGAGGCCCCTGCATTCAAAAGGGGCCAAAAAGTCCAAGCCATTAGTGAAGAGTTACACTTGGCCGGGATGCTACGCAACATTCACGGCCCACCACTGCCTTTGTCTTGCGGTGAAATGTGGCGCTGAGATTAAGAAATACAATTTTGAACGCACCCGTTCCACATTCTCTTAAGCTTGTTGGTGTGTGTGCGGCTAAAGCTCTGGTTCATCGCTTGGTTTCTTTGATATGACAAATCTCTGATCATGGCGCTAAAATATGAAAGGGCGGTAGAAAACAGTGTTCATACTAATGACAGCCGAATGTCCGCTCTTAAGGCTTAGCCTTTTCTGCTTAGAAGTGATGTTAGAGTCTCTGCTAATTCCTTTTTAACAAATAACTGCTGTGATTAGTTTGCAGCCCTGGGGCTTGAGGTTACAGCATTATTCCTGTTGCACCTCAGTGACAAAAAATAACATGAATTTATGGTAGCTGAATAATCTGAATCATTGTCTATTTAGCTTTTCAAAAAATAAATAAATAAACAAAGATTACTGGCAATTAAAATTTTTAATCAGAGTAAGCTTTTGCCATAGCACTATTTGGGTCTCTGCATTACCATCAGCAGTGAATTCTTACGCTTTGGTGTATTATTTACCCCCTTCCACTTAAATGAAGGAGGATTTTTACATCCATTGCTGTGCTCTCTGACACAGATTGAGGTGTCCAACTTTATCTATGAGGAAAGAGCTGCAATGCCTGATGAGATACCGTCTCACATCATTCCTG
>VUQK01044036.1:19949-30855 GCA_015106715.1 Bujurquina vittata
CACATCATTCCTGCACTGCAGAGAAATCCAGCACCAATATCACTTGAAAGAGTATCTCATTACAAGCTTGCTGCATGTAAACACAGCTGGGAAAATACTTCATGAAAAAGAGTCACAGTTGTTAGCAAAGCCTTAATTTAAATATTTTATTGTTCAGCGATTAAACCCATTTTGTGTTGCTTTATTTACTTAAGTGGATACGAACGGGACTACGTACGTACTGTATCGGTACATAGACTTATAAATGTAATTTCCCCTTGTAAGCACAGCACACCTGAAAATGTAATCTCCACTATCTCATCCTTGCTGAAACCTTAATAAAGGTTAAATTGCTCTCCTGTCCTCCTTTTCCTTGCACCGCCACTCTCTTTCTTTTCTAAGAACAAACAGACCATGCAAGTTTAAAGGAAAACCAATAACTAAGAAGCATTAGAGGATTCTGTTGATGTAAATACCCAGCATGCACAAGGGGCAAAATATAGATCTAATCAAGGAAAAAGCCAATGAAAACAAAAGTTATTTCAGACAAAAGAAATTACATCACAGGACAATAAACCATTCTTTGTACATCTATTTGTTTTCAGATATTCCTAAGGCAGTGTTTATTAGGCTGCTTTATTAAAGCAAATGTTATTTTAGGACAGGTTGCTGGGCTCATCCTCTTTTAAAGTGTATTTGCAGAGAAGGTCAAATCAAACAGTCATAGTTACCGCAGGTACAGCAGGTGGTGTTGAGTCTGCTGGGCATCTGTGGTTTCTGACATGTCTGTGTGATGTGGTGTTGACCATCACGATGTGACAAGTGCAGTTTACACCATTCATTGCTGTTGTGTTGCCCAAATGCCCTCCTTTACCATACCATAAAAATCTCGCAGTTAACCCCAGAAGCATACCTGCAAAAGAATTACAAGAAGCAAAGCTCTTATATCAAAAGGGAAAGTCCCTAAGATTATGCATTAACAAATGACAAAACACACACACACACACACACACACACATATGGACAGGATATCTATATATTGTGGCAAATGTTCAATTATTATTATTATGTATTTTTAAATAGTGCATACATAAAGTATATGCTATCTGGTTGTTTCTGACACCTTTATATCAGGAGCTTTCTAATAATGCTGTATGCTGTGTGCTCTCATAAAAATGTGACTAAAGCAAAAATGAAATGCTCGTGTTCTAAACTGCATCCATATGAAGACCCCCCCTCACAAAAATTTTTGAAAAATGTCTTCACTAAACATTTTTGATACATCCTTCAAGCCCAGGAGTCCAGGAAGTGTTGCTGAATAGCGGCTTCCGTGCTCTATGCTGTGAAAATAAATAAGCCACTTACCATAAAACATTGCAACCCCAGCTTCATTTACCAGTCTATATTTGAACTGCTTTAACTTCCACACAGTGAGAATGGTTACGAGTGCCAAGGTAAGCGCGGCGAGCACCAATAACGCTGCATTGTCTTGCTTTTGTTGCACAGTGCCCGACATCATTGAAACCTGGGTCAAACTTTTCGGAAACAACTGTGCTACTTTTGGCAGAGACGCAGCAACATCCGCATCAGCAGCGCCCGCGCTGCCTTCATGATCCTCGGAAATTGCAGGTCTCGTGCACGGGTGAAGGGAAAAGAACCATCATTTTATTTTCGTTTTAACCGTTTTAAGGAAAAGACTGAAAATCTAGGGTAATAAAGATGTGCTTTTGTTTTATAAATTACGAAATATAAAGCTGCTTTTCAGCGACGTAAATGCAACACAAACATAGGCCAATGAGGCACGCTGCAAATAAAAACTAAACATTGAGGGAAATTAGAGGCTGTTTGACGTGGGAAAAGAGAATATGAATCACAGTTACTAATCAGTTCATTCACAATTTTATGAGGGCACATAGCATAAGCATTATTAGAAAGCTGACATTATGTTTTTGTAAATTTTACTTGTTTACAGTAAAATATTTTACTGGTTTACAAAAGCATGATGGTGTTTTTAAGCCTCAGAAAACGGCACACGTTGCGTGTCATCCTCTTATTTTCCAGCAGATGGCGGAAAATACAAACACATGGAAGCGTGGCTCCTCCGAGCCTGTGACGGGTGGTTCTTACTGCTCACCGTCGCTTATCAATAATTCATATTCAATTAAGTAATTAATTAATTGATTATTTTTTTGTTTGTAGTGAACGCAGCTGAGCAAAGCACTTTTTGGAGATACAGTATTACCTGCAATATAGGGTCTTTAATTACTTTTATTTTTTGATTTGTGGCCTGACAAATTTAAAGCAGTGTGTCAGTCAAGCGTTGCATTACCTCCCTTTATATTTACTGTCCTGTTGACACATCTCCAGCATTTTACTGTTTTTGGTCACATTAAATTGAACTGTTCAATAATCTAAAATACACATTAATTTCAGCTAATGTGACCAAATCCTTCAAAAGCCTTTAAAAGATATTTTTAGGCTAATTGAGGCACTATGAAAAAATAGAATATTGGTCAAAGTTTGCACTGGGGGCGGCATTCCAGACAAGACAATATTAGAATAATCGCTTAGCAACCATGCCCGTAAACAGAGAACGGATGTCGTAAAGAGTAAAGAGGCTGGTGTTGAAAAGAGTCGAAACAGAACCCATTGTGGTGTTGGAGAGGAGTGAGCAGCTGCCTGAGAGAACAAGAAAAGAAGCAATACCGTGACCGCAGAGGGACTCACAACACGCGGACAGATATGGACGTTAATTCACGGCACGGACGCTGTTATCCTTTGTGAAAAGGACTCCGTCGTCCAGTCGGAAATGTCCGGTAAATGAAGAGTTAAGACTCGACAGCTCAACTGTTTATTTCAGCGGCTAGCAGGCTAGCTGGCTATATACCTAAGAGCTAGAAATGGGAGCTGTTTGAGTCTGCTTGACAGAGAGAGAGATCTTCGTCGATCTTTGAAGGCGAAGCTTTCGGCTGAGATATTATCGGCAGTGCTTTAAAGTCCCCTTCGCCCGCCTCGTAAGTAGCCGCAACTTTGAAGAATGATATCAGCTGAGCGCTAACCATTTCACTACTACAAAGCCGGAGAGGGAAAAGTCACAGGTTTGTTTCATAGTTGTTTCTTCTCTTTGCAGTCTTTGCCGCCTTTGAACTAATTTCTTTTTTTTTTAAATAGAGGAGGGAGCGCTGCTAAACTGTGCATTACAGAAGTCGCTTACATGCCCGATTGTAAGCAGTTCGATAAACTCCGCTGTTTTTTCTTTTTCTTTTTTAAATCACTGAGAGGGTGCTTAACAGTCCGAGTGACAGTGTTGCGACTTCAGATTAAACGATGGGATGTATATTAAAGAAGAAAAAAAAAACAGACGTGTTTTGTTTTGTTTTCTAAACGAGCTCTCTTATCAGATGCCCACATCCTCCGTGTGGTGACAGCAAGTATATTATTACCACTATTAGTGCTGGTGGTGGTGTCAGTTTTGTGATAGCGGAACAGCTTTTGGAGTCTCAGCACAAGTGATCAGTGCGTTTTCCTTTCAATTATTCGTTTGCCTTGCATTAGAAAAGACAGCAAGGCTCCTATACACAACTTAATGTAGAATCAGAGGGGCTGAAAAAAAAAAGCACAATGCACGGAACTCAAGTGTGAGTGAAGAAAATGTGCTGCCTCTAAACGCTGTTTGTATGCAGATCATACTAAAGCAACAACGCTGGTGTCTAGGAGGGATCAAATTTGCCGAAGGCGTTATGAACATTTTAGTATTTATTTAACAAAACATTGCTTCCTCCCCTTAATTTACCAGTGTGGTTTTAGGCTATAGATTAACAGTGAATCTCAACAGGTTTCCAGTTGGCCAACTTGTTTGCTTTGGATTTGCCTTTCTTTTGGCAAATCCAAAGCAAAGGTGGAAGGTTTAATAAAAAAAGTCTAAATAGACCTGACCGTGAGATTTCTGTGGCATAGGAATAATTGCACTTTCTTTGAAAACTGGTGCCCTTGATTTCTTCAAAGGAAAAACAGATTAACGCAAGAGTTTCAGTGTTTGGTCCACACAAAGCTCATAATAAGTCCTGAGGAATTTCTTTTACAGTATAATGAATAGAACGGGCTGCTTAGAATTAATTTCTCTGTATCAGGAGATTAATTGTGGAGCCTTTCTGCTAGGTTGGTTGACAAGGGAACTGTGAAAATAGCCCAATACACTTAAGGCATTCTGCTGGTGGTTGATTTGAATGTTTTTGAGTGCTCGGCAGGGGGAAAGTCTTGTAATTGCAGCCTAAAAGCTCCCACAGCAGCAGTATATTTTTGTTTTTGACCTCCAAACTCACCAAATCAGTCTCCGATAGAGTAACTTATACAGCACACGTAAAAAGAAAAAGGATGAAGTGGAAGAATGAATGTCTATCAGGTAATTAATTTCATTTCCTCCCTAACCAACCTGCATTTCCCAATTGCTTAAACTGCAGCTCGTTTTGACAGCTCGTTTTAATCTTTTCACTCGGCTGACATGTTTGCGTCTCAGGAGTGTTAACATGGGATTCAAATTCATGTCGACTTTTCAGACTTTTACAGAGAGATGCTGGGTTGTGAAAGTGTGCAGCTGTTTAAAGTAAACAGAAAAGGGAAACTTGTTTGCAGTTGGAGAATCCAGAACAGGTCTTTGCAATGTGTTCTTAACAGCTGCGTCATTTTGGCGCAAAGCAGATACTATTGATATTCTCATTAAAACCCTCTTGTGTTTGGTTTGGGCCAGAGATGAATGAACTAATGTTCATTGTGGGGATGCTGCTAATTGGTACTTATAATCTGAGGACTCAATTTTCCATTAGGCGTGTGAATGTTACTGTCATTTATATCTATCCATCACTGTCTATGTGTTTGCTGTACTGAGGCAATCCGGCTGCGGCTGAATGTTTTTGTGATCAAACATTATTGACTCCCACGGTCGATAATCCTGGCAACAGTAGTTCCTCTCTCCAGCTAGAACCACATTGCCAAGCAAGCGGGGTAGCCGCGGCAGTGGTCGTGTTGAGGGGCAGAGGCGGCTTTTTCTTGAGCTTCGAGTAGGGCTGCCGGCAGGTAGATGCGCTCACGTGTGTTTGTGTGTCCATTCAGAGATGGAGAAGTGCTGCTCTGTATTCAAGTGATCAATTTCCAGTCAATTCAATCACAAGAGCAATAACTCAAAGCTTCTCTCATCTTGCTGGCCGTTAGTTATACATTGGTTATATCTCTTTTTTTTTTTTGGCTCTATTTTACTGATATCACCACTGTATTTCAGTCCTTTTTCCCCACTGTGCACTCTCCTTTGCATTTCCATTGGAATTAATCAAGCATGTTCTTGTGTGGCTTGACTTCATTATATCATAATGAAGTTTAGCCTCAGGTGCAGTGAAAGAAATGGGTTACCCTGAGAGTAGCCTTGCCCTTGCACACCATTATCAGAAACTGGTTCTTACACAATGAGCTGCAGAAAAGATTATTCAAGAAAGAAATTTCCTTTCCAATCCCCTCCTCCTAATCATAGTTTTTCTGTTAAAATCTAAGTTTAATAAAAGTTGAAATATTAGGATATTACCATGTCATCTTCCTCTGTCTCAACCTTTGTCATTCTGTTTTAAGCCAACATGGGGCCTATTGCTTCATCTTGTGCCTTTTCAGTCCCAGTAATGAGCCATTTTGCGGCTCTTAACATCTGCCAAACTTGGAACATTTTGAATGCGAGACTCATCTTCCATGCATGAGGAGTCAGGCATCCTTTGATTTGCCCTCTTTTCTTTGCTTCTCTTTCGAAGCGCTCACCGCTGTACTTTGTAGACTGAGTATGCTGAAAAACTTTCTTAGCCCACTTTTGGCAGCGGCCCTGTATGATGAGAAGTAATTTGGTGCTTATTCTAAACAGGGTTTTTTCCCCTCCTCTTGGTATTCTGCTTTCCTCCGTCTTTGAAGAGGCACTGTGATAGTGGTATAGAAGGGGGGCAGCTAATTTGAAACACAAGGTTTCTGTGGGCACAATGAGGTTTGCCCCAAAGAAAACACTGCGTTTAAATTTCAGTGCCCTTCAATAAAACATCTGGCTTTAATTTAGAGCTTTAAGTGAACTTTACCCTTGTCAAGAACCTGAGTAGGCAACCTTGTCACAGAGCCCTACGCAGTCTGCCTTTCTCTCTCCACATCCTCTTAAATAACTCCCATCATACAGCAATAGACAGCGAGAGAGTTAAATAAATGGTTTTGCAGGTGTAAAATTCACGAGGAAGCAGTCTAGTGGGGTAATTACCAGGGAAATAGATCTCCGTCTTAAATTACCATGTCATTCTCCCAATAAAGCTGAATGTTTTCATCTTATTCCTGCTATCACCGTGCATGTAAAACCAGCAGCAGCAGGTTATAAAAACTTGAATCCAGTAGCATTTTAAATTGTACACTGTCTTGCTCCATGCCAAACATGATGCACTATAAAGCCATAGATGGCAGATTTGTGCATTTCATTGACAATAATTTAAACATTAAAGTTTTCTTTAATTAAGAGGAAGAAAATTATTCTTTCACTTAGTACCATTAATAACATAATGCAGGTAATGCTCCATAGATAATTGTGGTCTGAAACTTTTTTTTTTTCCCTGGCAAGGAAGACAAAGCTATGTATCCTCCTTGTGCTGGCTGCCAACTTGTGCTTCTCATTACTTTGTGGTGTTCAGGGCTTGTTCAGGCTTGCCCTGGCTCTGTGTTTCTTTCTCTCAGGGATGAAGAGGTGAAACACTTCTTGGCCTTGCTGAGGTTATGGTTCGTCCTCTCTGAGCCCTTAGCTCATCCTAGATAAATCTCGTATCTGCTCCCAAGATCTTGCAGTCATGTCGGTGTCATGGCTGCCTGTGTCAGATGCTAAATGACACTTGAATCGAGATTTTTATAAGAACGAGAAATTCAGTTTTCCCCTCAAGCAATCAGCTTCTCACTCCCTGCTGTAAAAGGTACAGACACGCATCCTTTTGAATCCTTTTGTCAAAGAGAGCCCAGTGTGGGCCTACATTATTTCTTTCTCTTTTTTTTCCCTTTATTCAGCGTGCTAATTTTAAATTCTGTCTACAATTGTGGGGAAAAATGTTTCTGCTTTTTTTACTTCCAAGTTGTCTTGAGTTAATGTGAGCATCAATAGAACTAGCAATATATTCACAAAGTGCTCTCTAGAAGATTCCAGTCGAATATTAACATCATTAAGGATGCACCGTTTGTTCATTTGAGGCCAATAGTAATTCTGTTTAAAACAACAATTTAGCCACAGGCCACTCCAAATACAGAAGTTTATTTTTGTGTGTCTGTGTGTATTTCTGTCTGTCTCTGTGGCTATAGATACTCTCCTTTTGTGCCAGACAAAAACAGTCTTTCTGCATTTCGTCACACTATCTTTAAATTGGTCCAAATTCAATAATACAAGTTAATGAAAAGCTGAAAAAGACAGACAGTGAAAGTGTGCGGTACCAATTATTGGCTGATAAATCAGTGCACCTCAAACTGTCACTGTAATATATTGTAATAAATTTATAAATAGAAAATGCTGTCATATGACTTCAAAATAATTGGATTTTAAACCTGATATAAAGGTTTTTACCTATGTAGAAAATGTGGCTGTAAAATCTCTCGGTAACTCATTATCGCACTATTTATGTCGGAACGTTATCATGTGCTTACTTCTGTGTTGAGTCACATTGTTTGGGTTGTGGCGAGAATTGAAAAATCCTCAAAAAATAATTTTCTTTGCCTTTTAAAAACATGCAGTGCAGCACTCTAGTTCCCTATTTGGATATGGTCTATTTTTACATTAGGCAACTTGGCCTGGTCAGGTCAAGGTATTTCCAGACAGAGGTGTGGGGTAAACGCTGGTCCATTCGGCTCTTATCTGACATGCCGCAGGCCCGCGTCTCTCACAGCCGCCACTCTCTCGGCTGCCTTTAGCCCTCATGTCCTGCCAGATCTTAGCCACTTCGATCGGAAAGCAAGGGAACCCATCGACACACAAACTAATCACACTACTGTGCCTGCTCGTTAGCCATGCCCTCTCAAGTCAGCTGTCCTAATAGGCATGTCCTAATGAGCTCTAATTGAGGATGGCTAATTTGCATGGTCTGAGTCATTGTATTTCTTAAAGCGACTTAAAATACTTAAATGCCTAAAAGCTGATTTGGGGGGGGGGTCTAACATTGTTTCATTGTAGGCAGACTTTAGTGGGGCTTTTTCTAAGTGCTTTATTCTCTTACTGTGATCCGAGATTTTTATTTCTTTCTCTCATAGATGGTTCTTACCATCCCCCTTCTTGGCTGACATTAACAATCTCAGTAGACGTATTCTATTTTTTTTTTCCCCCCCTCCTCGACCACAAACGTTATTTTAGTGACACCAGCCATTTTCAAAGAAACAACATCAAAGCATGATTAAAATGAAGCAGGGCAGCTCTGATCAAAGGTTAAACTTTGCACAGTGTGACTCTTCACAATGCAAACTGAGATTCCTCCATTTGAAGCAAGAGAAACAAAATCGAGATTCCTGAGCTCAGTGTAACTGAGGTATCCGGATGGCAAGTTATTTTGCGGTTCGTCTTAGAAAAAGTGATGGATACTTCTATAGCTGCAGAGGGAGGCCCACTGAGAGACTCTTCTCTGAATGCAGGACTTTTTTTTTATACTAGCAGAGGATGTTGTACATTTCCTCTTAATTTGATCACTGACACTTTATTTTCCCTACTTATTTATTTTTCTTATACTTAGGAAGTATACAAGAAATGATTTCCCAAAGAGAAAGCACTCAAACAGGCACAGGCAGGTTTATTGCATTGGCTGTGGGCCATCTCATTTCTGCTCAAAAAGTAATGAAATCTCTCAAATGACCCAAGCAATTCAAATTTGTGCAACTATTTCATATTCCAGAGAAGCTGCTTTTTTGTTTTACAAGGGGGTATCATATGCAGGGATTTAGGGTGAGAAGAAAATTAAATAAACCTTTTTCCATTGTTACTTTAGGCAAAAAGGTGAATTTTTTGATATTATAAGGTGTAACTGATGTAATACTTTCTCCCCTCTCTTTCTCTGCTTGGTTTCAGGACTGCTGGCCCAAGTTTGCACAGAAACCGAAGAGAGAACATGATGCACTGGCCACTGTCTGGCACAGTGCAGCTGTGCCAACCTCGCCTCTGTCTGCCGCTTTAGACGTTTCCCCTTTACACCATGACGGAGAGGCATTGAGGTTAGCTCCCTGACGATCATCTCAATACCTCTCCTCCTCCTCCCCTGTCCCTCAACACCCCACTCCTGACCCATCCACATCATGCTGCGCTTCCTGCCTCTCAAACTTGGCCGCCTGTACCGCTGTCTAAAGCTCCTATTGGTGGTGGGATTGTTTGTCATCTTGTTGATGAACACCCACAACCTGTTCGCCTCTTTCCAGAAGAATGAGCTCACGGACAGACGATTCATCAACCTCAACAAGTGTCCTGCCTGCTTTGGCACCAGCTGGTGCCGCAAGTTCATGAACGGCCAAGTTTCCTTTGAGACCTGGGGTCGCCTGCGATTTCTAGACGTTTTCAATGTCAAGAATGTTTACTTTGCACAGTATGGCGAGCCCAGGGAGGGCACCCGTCGTGTTGTCCTCAAACGGCTCGGCTCGAACCAGGAGCTGGCCGAGATAGACCAGAAAATCTGTAAGAGGGCCACAGGCAGGCCACGATGTGACCTCATCCAGGCAATGTACAAGACTGAATTTGCCAGGATCAATGGCGATGTTCGACTGCTCACTCCAGATGTGGTGGAGGGCTGGTCAGACTTGGTGCACTGCCCCTCTCAGAGGCTGCTGGACCGTGTAGTACGCAGGTACGCTGAAACCAAGGACTCTGGCAGCTTCCTGCTAAAGAACCTCAAGGACACAGAAAGAATGCAGCTTCTCATGACCTTGGCGTTTAACCCCGAGCCACTCGTATTACAGGTACTGTGTCTGCACTTGAACTGAAAATTTGTGTGTTTACAGCCTTTAAAGCAGTCTGATTATGTGACACTGTCTGAGACCTAATAGGATTTTTTTTTTGTTGTTGTTTATTTTAAATGATGTTTGATTAGCACATGCTTTGAGGAAATTATTGTATCTGGATATCTGGATAAAGATGCACGGATCATCTTACAGAGACCTCTTTGTCAGATGATCTGTGGCAGCAGGTGGTTTCAGAGCAGATGGTAAAACACGGCTCCTGGATTACTCCTGGAGATTCAGAGTATCAGTGCAACAGCGTGTTGGCCCACAAAGCCCTCACTAAATTACAGGGCGGGAATCCTTTTCCTGCCTCTTCCCTAGATCTGAGACAGACTATCAAGTCCTCCCTAAACTCAAGGCTACTTCAAGACTGCATGCTCACTATTTGGAGCACGAATATTCTTCTGCTTAGACTGGAGAAGGGTTTAAGAGCTGTGGCCTCTGAGAAAAAGGAAAAAAAAAAAAGAGGCAATTTTTGGCTGGCGGCAGTGCTGCATATTTAACACCATATGTAGGGCAGTTTTAAATTATTCAAGGATGCATCTGTAAATGGTCCAAGTTGTTTTTAATTTTAATACAAGTCTGTGTCCACTGGATTCTCATTGGGGGTGTGTGACTGGAACGGAACAATCTCTGGAGGGCTGCTAAATTGTATCACCGCCAGTTTTCTTGATCCTCAATTTCTCTTGCTAAATATTTTTTGACTTTTGTTTTTCTGTGTGTATTTCAGTGTTACTATAAAAAGAAACAACTTGAAGGAACTGTCTTTAAAAAGGGAAGCTTTTGGGACGTGTAGTGTTTAGTGTAGAAGAAAATGCAACGGGATGCTTTGCGATACCGCTGGTACTAAGATTGTGCCACAACATTAGAAGGTTCTTTTTTTTTTTTTTTTTTTTTTTTTTCCTGCATTTTCTAC
>VUQK01044038.1:2662-19782 GCA_015106715.1 Bujurquina vittata
CACGCTCAGCTCATAAGCTTTCTTCATCAGACCAAATTTACGCTTAGTGAAAGTCACCTGGAAGACAAGAAGGTAAAAAACACTGATGTGTCATATAGGGTCATATACTGTATATGAAGGGTCATATATATGGAGTAAGAACAAGCACGCAAACATGCAAATACAAGATTTAAGTATGTTGTACATGTTATTTAAAGTAACAAACAGCACGTTGGGGTAGACTCTATGTCCAAAAAGCTGAAGCACAATGACTTTCATGAATTTTGGAAAGACATAAAGGTTGTCAACAATAATAAGATGCCTTTAGTACTTCAGTACAGACACTTTGACTGGAAGCCCGGATGGAGGTGGATTGCAAACCGGCTAGCATTTGCACAGTAAAGGGTAAAAGTGTGTCAGATCAGCCACTGCTGCTGTGGCTCTGTCGAATGTATAGTGTTGTTAGAATTACTGCCACTTTCCCACACCTCCGCCATCATAATCTGAGCCAGTGTCAAAATAACGGAGTAACCACACTTTTACTGTGTGTCACACCACGGGCCTGCATACAAAGGGGCATTAGTATACCATGGTACCGGCCAGGGAAGGACTGGGAGGTCAGTCCTGCCCTGTTGTGGGGGTCAGGAAGCACATGTGCCTGCATTTCCTGTCATAACAGGAAGAAAGGAACCACTCCCCCAGAAAGGCCTTGTGTGTGTGTGTGTGTGTGAGACAGAGAGACAATACACCTACTTACAATCAGTCGCTGTAATGTATCTCAGTTGTCATTTTGCCCTGAGCTAGCAGCTGCTGCTGGAACATTTTCAAATGATGCTCACACAATCACAGATTTGTGTTTGTGAGCATCACATGACATGGTGCAACCAGCCTGAGGAACTACAGCGAGTCTGCATGAACCGTTCGTGTTGTACTTGAGTGTAAAGAGGCAAAAGAAGCAGAGTGTGTGAATGTGCGTTACAGCAGCGTTTCATCTGTTAGTCTCCACGCAGACACAGAGAAGAGGATGTTGTTGAAACGGCTCCATCCCTCTGCTCAGGCTTCTTACCCAGACTAATAATGACTAAATGCTCCACTGAACGTCACAGAAGCTCCTTCCTTCCTGTGGATGTCTATTTCTATAATTCCTCTTTCTGCTCACTGATCTCTTTTTTTCAATTTAATTCTTTAATTCTAATTTTTATTTTATGCCCGCAGCTTTGTAATCTTAGAAATGTAGCAAAGGGATTTCCTTTTTGTGTGCCGATATCTGTGTGTGTAAAAAATGCAAAGTCAAAGGATTTGCCAGTGAAAACACTTCAGTTTTAAATTTTTGAAGCTTTTAAATGAAGCTAAAATGTACTCTTAATGAGCTTGTTCCATAAATACACTGAGATAAGAATAAAAAAGGGGAATTTCTGAGGGGGAACCACAGAGTTAAGTCATACAAACTCATGTGCATTTAATTGGAAATATATTTTGATAACTAAATAACTCTTTAAGTACTTTAAAGGAGATGTTTTATACTCATTTCCAGCTCAGATGCAGACAGTCCTGGTCTATCTTATACTAGGCCCTGTTGCAGCTCCTCAGTTCATGTTAATCATGGGAGCCACACAGCTGAACTCCTCTGACTGAGTTATGGCTGCTTTCATTTATTGATTTTTTTATTTAATTCAGACGTGTTGAAAATGTTTTGGAAATTCTACCAAATGTGACCTCGTAAGATCCTGTTACTGCTTTTTAGTACTTTTACGCTCTGAAACGAGCTTCTGTCAGTGTCCTGCATGCTCACATGTCTGTTCCGCTCATCCATAATCCGTGCTATCTGAATCTTTTTTCTCCCCATCTTTTTACTGCGGCGTTTTCTTCTTTTCGGCCTCTCACGCTCCTTCAGTTTACTTCCAAGACCTCACGCTTTTTCACTTCTCACTTTCAATCTGCTGTGTGTGGCTCCTGCAGAGAAACAGAAAAAAAAAACAAGAAGTCATGAATTGTTTTGCACATTTGGATCCAAGTTTTGATTGATGATGGTGTTGATGATGCTTCTCTGATCACAACTTAGGTACTGTTTTTTTTTTTCAGAGGGGACTTCATAAAATTGCAAAATGCAACATTTGCACACACACACATGCTCACACATGGATGTTTTTTTAGATTTCCCTGTCAACCCACTGCCAGGGTAACCAGAAGAGACTCCAACAAGAACATGCATGAACACTGCATAATTAAAATAATTACCAAAAAATGAATTGTGAGTGGGTATCCTCTCGTGCTACAGTGCAGAGTTGAGCTGCCATGCATGCACAGACAGGCAGCATATTGTCTGTTTGCATGTCACCGCTGCTGTATCCCCCAGACACACCCAAAAACCCAGCTTCCTCAAGAGGTTTACTGTACACTCAAGAGGAAGTGAAACAACCGGGCATGTCGGAATGCAAATGATAAAGACGGAGGAGTCTGGCTCTGTCATACAGTGTGTAAAAAAACATCTGCAGAATTTGAAAAACCACAGTCACAGACTGGAATTAGGCACATCTTAACCGCTCACCAAAAAAACGTCCTCTTTGGGTGGAGCTGAGTCGGGACAAGTGAGCAGGAAACATCTCGGACCAACTCCAACACACCTTTAACTTCTGTCTTTACCATCAGACTGTGGCTTTTATCTTTCATTCCTCAGCAGAGCTGGAAAAGGGACCATTAGTTTTGAATATTTAAAGGAAGATGGTCCATGTCCAGGAAATGTGGAGACATTTCTTTGTTGCGTCATTCCCTTTGTTGTTATTCTTTGACTTCTTCCAAGTTAAATATGTCCTTACCAAAACTGGTTTATTTTTTATGTTCACTCAAGCGAAAGACATTTTTTTGTGTGTGTTGTTGGTCTGTGGATACACAAAAACTACCAGGCACAACTTCATGAAACCCAGTGGCGGTACTGCATGTACCTCAACCTTGCTGGAAAATACACACTCTGAGGGCTCTTCTAAATGTTTCTTAGAGTTACGTGACTAAAGCAAACTGTGAAATTGTGACGATGTGCTGCATTTACAATTTTCATCTAGAAAATCCACTTGATGTGATATTTACATATCTCATGCACAATTTTGCGTTAAGTGATGGATATCAGGCTGGAATTTTTTTTTTTTTTTTACGCAAATTATAATAAACCATCAGTTTCCCTCTCAGCACGTCCAATATTATGTGTCTATGACTAATGTGCATAAAATGGACTAGTTCTTACAGTATATAGTGGTTTTCTACTCTGTCTGAGCACTTAAAGTGCTTACACAACACGTTTACCGCATTCACACAAGCACCTCCATGAGTAACTA
Source organism: Bujurquina vittata (assembly GCA_015106715.1). NCBI lineage: Eukaryota > Metazoa > Chordata > Actinopteri > Cichliformes > Cichlidae > Bujurquina > Bujurquina vittata. Next base: position 5,971 of record VUQK01044038.1, read on the forward strand.
AGCGCTTTATTTATTTAACATTCACACTCCAATGCTTGCGTCGGAGAGCAACTTGGGGTTCAGTATCTTGCCCAAGGATACATTGGCATGCAGCCTGGAGTAGCCAGGAATCGAACTTCCACCCTTCCGATCAGTGGGATCAGTGGGATCTACCTCCTTAGCTATAGCCATCCACCCAAAAGTGACCACAGCTGACCCTTTAGTCCTACCCCTGACTGTAAACACTTAGTCCCATCACATTAATCAACTTCATTTAGAATATCATAAAGGGAATGCTTTACACCACTCCATCCGATGCTTGGCATTTTACTTGGTGATGTAAGGCTTGCATGCAGCCACTCGGCCTTGGAAAGCCATAATCTGAAGCTCCTGGTGCACGGTCCTTGTGCTGATGTTAAGCGCTCGGTTACCCTGCTCTGTAACTTTAGCTGGTCTGTCACTTCCTGTCTAAGTTGCTGTGCTTCCACTTTACAAACATTTGTGTGCACCTTTAAGAAAAAGAGCCCCCTGTCCTCTGGGGTGGGATGTGATTGTTTCTATTCACAGTAAGAATCTAAGCAAAGGTTTGTTAATACCTTGTGTGCCACAGGGCATGAAACAGGATGCAAAGTAAAGGAGCGCACAAGAGAGGGGAAATCTGTTGTAAAGACAAGACTACCAGTGCATGCTGTGTGTGTGTGTGTGTGTGTGTGTGTGCCATGTGACCTGTGTCACACTCCTGAAGTGGAGCTTAGAGCACGGGTCGCTGAATTAACTGGATGTTCACACATGCAGAGACAGACGCACACGGCAGGTTTTCTTGGCAGCTCCTCTGCCGTCATCGCGGCAGCGTGAGGACAGAAGAGGCGTGACCGTGTGCAGGTGCTGCCAGCTCTTGGGCACACAGGATGTAATGGACAATAAAATGAGGATTTGTGAAGATGTAAGGCCACGATGGAGGCGTGTGCTCTCTGAACAAAAGCGAGGATGACTGTGGTGCTCTGCGCAATTCTTTTGCTTCATCTCTTAATGACCATCGTCATCATTGCTTAGCAGGTCTGAAGGTTCCCATTGAACTAAGGTGGCAACATTCTTTTCAGAAATATGACAAGTATTTGGTCTATAAAAATAAAACATTGTGCTCAACCAAAGCCGGGGAAGGAAGAGCTGTGATATGTGTAACTGAAAGGTCAAAGTTCAAAATGGTGTGTGCTGCTTAAACTACAGTTCACTGGAACTGTTAATTGGTTACATTTAATGGCCAAACCAGCAGCTCTAAGCCACTGTAATGGCAGTTTGCCAGTCGATTAACCAATCAAAATCACAAGTTAGTTACCAAAGAAATTATTTATAATTTCAGCCCCAGTGTTCACACCCCTGCTTGTTTTCATATCACACAATCTGAAAAACAAAGAGTGACCCCACCCTGTGTCGATGTTACGAAACAATCAGAACTTCAGCCACAGAACTCTAGCACGACAAGACTTTAAAACTAGCATTATTACACTCTTGTATAATAAGCTAACACTGCGACAGTCACTAAATCATGCCTAACATATAATGTAAGCACTCAGTTTGGCCACTGACAATTCAATAAAAGGCCTTTAAATAAGAAGGCGTTGCAGATGATGAGAGAGACCGGCAGCATTACTTCTGCTTAATTATTAAAGCTGAAAATGCAGGTGCTGGCTTTAGTGGTTTGTTTAGGTTAATCCTGACTACTGAATTTGTTATACGCAGTCACATGCAGTTGTTCTTGCTGCACGCAGTATTTAAAAGTAAGAATAATGAGCTAGGAGGCGGTTTTCAGTGGCCCTCCGAGCCAGAGGTCTTCCTCTTAAAGAGGGAGTGTTTGATCAGCCGGGATCGCTGGAGTTCTAATAGATAAAGCACATTAAGATGAATTTTGTCGTGAAATAAAATTGCGTAAATAAAATTTGAATATTTTGAAATTCTTGTGTTTTCTCTGCTTTTTAAAAACAAGTACAGAACAATGTTTAGCTCCCGTTTGAGAGTGAACTGAATATTTTTAGGTATTTTAGACTGTTGATCAGCGAAAGCAAATATTTTGCACTTTATTCTACAGAAGAAAAAAAGAATGGATTCATTTGGTAAATAAGCATCAATCGATCGATAATGACCAATATAATCAGTGCCTGGAAGGGCAGCGCAGTTTTAAAGAGGCTTATCAGGATTTCACAGGTTCTTCCTTTGCCAGTTTTCTCACAGACAAAAACAAAGTGAGCACTCCACCGCCTCGGTCCTCCCGTCAGCGCAGGAATAACCTGAAGTGTGGAAGTTTCACCGCCTCTCCATCATTGTCTGCTGTGGCAGGAAAAAACTGGCAGCTTGTGATATGAAGCCGTAATTGACGCCTTTATTGCCACAACAAATAACAAAAAACTGAAGCAGTCATTTCACAGTATCAAAATCATCCACAGCAAGTAGCAGCATGCCGACTGCAGAGCATTACATGAATATCTGCTGCGTGAGTCATCCTGCCTGCGAGCCGGCCGCGCGTCAGGACAACAAGGAACAGCATGGTTTAAATTTAGGGCACTCGCAGACAAGCGCAGTCAGCGTGTTGTAGTGAGGAGGGAATTTTAGGCCACATGGAGACATAAGCTGTTGATGGAGGATTGCGTAAAACAATAAAAAATCAGTACGTGGGTGCTTGTCTGCCAGCGATTTAACGCTGAGTCTGATCTTTTCTGGGATGACGGCTAATCTACGCCCAGCTCACCCTCCGCACACCCACGTGCACAAACCTCCCTGCTATTTTTAGACTCCTTTTAAAACAGGATTCCAAAAATACAAGAATGAACTTTTTACCCCGAACAACAATACGGCTGCTTTCTGGTTCGCAGACAGAGGAACGACTGTTGAACAGAGGAAGAGATGAAACCCAGCCATCTCACGCAGCCCTCGGCTGCTCCCTCTCCAATTATTATCCAACGCAGCAAAGCGCACAGACGGGTGTGTGGATACGTTTGACTGTGCGCTGGACATTTCCTGCGTGAGCACGTGTAGGTCGCTGGGTTTGCTACATATCACATGGAGGAACAGCTAACCGGTGACATGTGGCAATGCCCTTGTATTCCTTGGCAGGACACTGCATGTCTCTGTCTGAGAGCCAGGGCGGTGGGGGTGGGTGGAGGCTGCAGGGGTGAGGGGTTAGGAGTGGGGGGGCAGTCTGATAGATAGGCAGACAGCTCTGAATGCTTCCATGTGATCGCTGCCTGCAGTGACCCTCATGTTGAGTGATTTCAGACCCACCTGGAAGTGAAGCGTTTGAAAACAGCACGCAGAGCTGCCACAGAATGAGCAGCGCACACAGACCGCTGTAATCAGCATTTAAGCACCGGATCAAATGGGCATGTGTAATGTGAGAAGACTGTGTGAGGCTTATTTTGGTTAATATCACCTGCTGTGGTCAGTCTCGTGTGAGTAACAGGTACTGCTGTTCTCTGGATTGGCTCGTGCTTTGCTAAATGGCTGCCATTAAAGGTAGCAAAATATGGTCTTCGTTACACAGCACAAACTCTTATTTATCAAAGTCTGAAATTAGTTTATCAGTGAGCACATTTCAGCTCACATCCAAACAGGAATATTTTTACTGTTTGTTTCTCGTTAGCTGCAAACACGCTCAGCGGCCTTAAAGGCTAGCTGCTGGACACAGTGGAGGAGAGCCCAGGCCACCCAGATCACACAAACCACCAGACATTGCAGCAAGAGTGAGTCACACCTGATGCAAAGGAACAACCCTTCAGACCTAACGGGCTGACCGCCTGTGAGGGTGCGGACCAAAAACAGAGCTAAAAGACAGCGAATACAACTCCAAACAGAGCGTCGGCTCGCAGACACACTGCTTACTAACAAATTTAGATCATTCTTCTGATGAGGACGGTTGTGTTGGCATTGTGTTTACAGCTGAAGTAGTGTGGCCCAACAAACAAAGTATTATTAGGCATTACTACATGCCCCACAGTGCAACTTGACCTCTGACCCATGGGTCAGCTGCTAAATGTAGCCTGCAGCGGCTGTAAAGCAGTCAGCTCACTTTTTTCTAACGTCACAGGAAAATAATGTGTTTTTTTTTAATTAGTATTATTATTTTGGTCCTTTTTAAGGCTGCAGTCTAACCTGAGTGTGGTTTTTATGATCGTCTCGGTAAGCCACCCCCACAAATGAACTCCCAGCCCGCCCAAGAAGCCAAAGCAGAAAGAGAATTAAGCTGAAATATTTAATTCTCTTTACCTCATTTCTCTGCCCTGGGCAATAAAGACTCATAATTGCATTATGATTATTTCTAGGAAATTTGCAATAATGTTTATGACAGCACAGGAACAAAAAACGGAACAATTTCAGCTTGCAGACAGCGCCGTTGATTAGTCCGAACAAAATGAAGACCATCTTCCATCCTTCTTTTCTAATGAGTTACTGTCACTGATGCAGCAGCATTATGGCGCAATAGTAGTGACACACCACAAGTCAAACCTAAGCACAAAAGTAGCCGAGGTGGTGTCTGCATTGGAAACTTTAAGTAGAACATGGCTGCTTAACACTTGAGTACAGCAGGAAATCAATGAACCCTGAAGCTCTTCAGCAGTCTGCACAGCACTGCCACCTAATAAAACTGAAACTGTACACTTTATTCTGCCTGTGACTTTGTATCTTGGGTCAAGCTTTTTAACCAGCTGCTTAAAGCTCTCCCTTACTACCACATAACCACATCAATAATTTCCATCCAGCTTTTAATATTCCTGTCATATGGTGTGCGACTAGCAGGTACGCCATCGATGCTTGGTTGAGACATTCATTTACATTTAGGTCACACATCAGCAGCTGCACCAGTATCGCCTCCTCGTGCACCTTCCTAGCCTGCTTGTACTTGACGGTGTGTTTTTGTCGTAAGAGGTGAAACACGTTTGCTGCTTCCACCTTTAGCAGGATGCTTTCACGCGTATGGACGGCACTGTTGGAGGTTGTTGAGGAACTAAACTGTCATTAGAGGGTGGCACGCGGCTCTCACGATCAGACATGCCGGCGCTTCTGTTGTTGTTGTTGTTGTTGTGCACTAGGGAACGTGAGTGCATAGCATTGTGATATCACGATAGCTTTATATCACAATAAAATTTAGATCAATCTCACAGCCCTGGTGCCCTTGTTTCATAGCAGCGCTGTGTGAGATGCTGTGATAAGGTTTCTGCTGTCACTGTGGGTGTGAGGTGACGCCTCAGAGCAGAGATCACAGCAAAGACAATAAAACAGAACCTTAGGCAAAAACTAATCAGACTGTATCTATGAGTAAAGGATCCTTTGGTTCCCTTGTTCCATGACGTCAGTAAACACCTTCCTAATGAGGAAGTTTAAGTCTTACTGAATGCAGCATGATGTTTATTTTGTAAGTTTTAGTTCCCTTTAGTATCCAAAAAGACAGTAAAGCAGGGAACGCTTTAGGCGAGACCACGCTGTGACTGAAAGGCTCAATTTGAGGTTTAATCTACAGTCTGTGGGCTCAGAACGGAGCAGGAGGAGCGAACAAGGGTGGAGAGATGATAGCTAATGACAACCAGCCTGCCAATAACAGGCTTTAGCACAGACCTCCTATAATTGTTCACTAAATGAAACCAAATGAAGGAATTCCAGAGCGCATGCAGGGATTGACTTAGAGATAAGACGGTCAAGGCAGTGACCCAACAACGCTGACGAGGTCCAAGAACTCTGAAAGGGACGGTGACACCGATTTAGCACAAATATACTGTAGCTAAGCTGACAGTCCCAGTGATAACACGCTGTAATGCTGCTGCAAAGATCAACAAGTATTTATGGTTGTGTAGCCATGTGACAATCATTGAATGTGGCATACCGCACACACCGGTGCTCCAATGGTGTACACTTTCAGAGGACAGGAACCTTTTTGAATTGTAATTTTGGCTTTCAATGACCAAAAAAACAGCTAATCGGGATGTCACGATGATCCCCTTTTCCATAAAGCTCTCACTTTTTCTTTGCTTTTAGTCAATCACAACACTTTCCTTTACAGCGGTGCACTGAAGGTTCCCACCAGGTCTGCTGTTGGTGGCAACCAAACAAGTTCACGCGCTTCACTCCATCAGTCAGAGTTAGGTCGCTAAACAGAATTCCTTTCTGGGAGATTTATCCTGGAGGAACCAGGATAGAAATGAAAGTCCAGGAAGAAAGTTTAACACCCCCCCCCAGAACCCCTGCTTGTAGGGTAGCACACTATCGTTTGATAGTGTTTTTAGTTCAGAGCTGTTGTGTGTTTGTGCTACAGAAGAAATGGATGTCCACGGCCCCAAGAGCACCTACAGCTAATGAAGAGGAAAAGTGCCGAGAATTTTCCATCACTTGAAAGAGAAGGACACAAACCTTTTATTCTGAAAGTTCACTTTCAGTGAAGCAGCTGGCTCACAGAAACAGCTGGCTTCGCTGTCCAGAGGTGACAATAAAAAGTAATTTCAGACCACAAGACTTTTGATATGCCTGCAGAATAACTTGTTTAGCTTTTCCAGTGCTTTGGACCTACTTTGGAAGAGCACATCAAACATTTTTGGAGGTCCTTTTCCTATTTCTCAGAACCTTGGGTGGAAAAGAACCTCATGAGAACCGCTCACACCGGGCTAACAGCTGCTGCGTGTTCTCAAAGAGCTGTGCAATGTTTCAAAAGTGCAAAAAGCACACTGGTTGTGTTTGGGAGCATGATATGAGGCAGAGCAACATGACAGGAAAGTTTAAAGTGTCTCCCAAACTTGAGCGAACAATTATGGGCTAAATTACTAATTAAAGTTCCTTTTAAGGCTTCAGACACAGACGTGGGTAACCTGATCTAATACATGTGGTTAGGTTAGGGACACCCCTCTATAAGCAGCAGATGAGTCACTTTGTGGCACAGACACCAAAACACATGCTCAGCATAAGCGAATGACATCATTCAGACATTTGCAGAGTCTTTATAAGGATACAACGTTTCTCTTTATGCAAAGGCTGGCTGAGCTGGAGTACAAGTGAATATGTTTTCGAAACACATTACAAAATTATACAATTTTATCTAAAGAATTACGAGGTTTTATCTAAGAAGGCACTACTCTGCTAGCTCTGTTGGTGGCTCCGTAGTGTATTGGTTTATGCATTCGTCTAACAAGCAAAAGATCCTCTGGTGCAAACCCAGAGGAGGCACATCCCTGTGGATAGAAGGGCATCTAGCATAGAAATGTGCCAAATCAAACACCTGCCTGTTCTTGTGAATAATGGATCAGTACCACTTTACTCTTTTAGGTCTTTTCTCTTCCACATTCTTTTTTTTTTTACCTTTTTCATTTCATTCATCTCATCTCTTTGGCACAGAAACAGTCATTATGTCAAACAGGGTGAAAAATTTATGCTAAAAATGTCCCATAAATATGGCAGCACTTCACAAATGTAAAAATCTGCTACAGTCATGTATAATAAACTTAGACAACATGCTGGCCCACCCAGCTACATTCAATAGCAATACTACTACTACTACTACTACTTCATCCACACCAAGAGGCAGCATAGCAAGCAGCAAGTGGCACAAGGTCCGATGGCCATCTGAGGCCGGCTCCAAAGGTGAGCGGCCCCCACAGACTTCCATGTTAAAATGTCCGAGTTTACAGCATTAAAACCTGTTACCTGGTATTTTCTACTTGCTACAAAAAGGATTTTTGCCTCTATGGACTATCCAAACTGTTCACCCCTGGCTTATGGCTTGATGACATTCACGCACAGGAATCCATCCTGAACTCCTGAATCTATATCTGTATCCGCTCTTAGTGATGAGCTGGCTCAGGGGGCAGTGTGGGAACTTGTGCGACTGGCTTGGAGTTGGCCTCCAGTGTTGTCTTCACAGTCCCATTGAGTTCCTGATGAATGTTATTAGTGCATTGCTAGCCTCGTACTCTCTTCTGCACCTCAGTTAACTGACTAACATTCTTCTGGGCTTCCCCGATTTTGGCTTCCAGTCTTCTTCTCCATGGGGGGGCTTCCTCTACATGCACGATTGAGCTTATGCCCACGTGCTTCTAGGATTACTGTGGCAGTGGCGCTTTGGTTTGAGTGGTAGCAGTGTTTACACCTGCAAGCACCTCCTCTGACGGAACGTTTTCAGTGAGCTGGGGGAGTCGTGCTCTCGGTTGGGTGGCTACCTTGAGTTTGTCCACAATCTTCATCCACAGCTCAGTAAATGCATCTGTCACTGCAGGGGGCCGAGTATCATCTAGTTCACTTACACTGCTCTTCTATCAGGCTTGGCTCTTCACGTCCACACTGCTCCCTATTGTTCCCACTGTACTGTAGCCTCTGGATCTCCAGCTTTGATAGTAGCTGTCTTCTGTTGATGTTATTGCACTGGGCTACAGGTGCTTCTTGGTCAGTGCAGATGTTGGCTCTTTACTCAGCCATAGTTCTCACATCGGTTGCATATAACCCTCTCATAGTGGTGGCTGGCACAGCAGCACTAGGTCAGTCCTTGTCCATGCGTTGTTCCTGTAGCCCACTTCAGTATGTCCTGGTTCCCCAGCACCTCAGCACTTCACCCCTGCTTCTCTGAGTCACTAAACTGGACCTGACATCATTTTTTTAAAACTATTCAGTTAGTCTTTCTGCTGCACCTGCAGTTTATAGCTGCAGCTTACTAACCAAGCTGTGAGCATTATCTGATCACTTAGAGTCCACCCTTTTGTGGAGTCCAGGATTAATGGATCATATCATGATGGGTATGTCCAGCCTCCTGCATGCTTAAGTGTTACAACAGTAACTTGGTCTAAAACTGCGTTTCAGAAAAATGTCTTTGGAAGTTACTTATTTTGACCTGTTTATCAAAACAACTAAATTTATGAAACAGCTACGCCGGCTACACTCACATTTGAAGAGCTGATACCAAGAAAAACACAATTCATGAACGTTGCAGGGTTCACTAAACTAGGTTTTAGAATTGCGTCATTGTCGATGTAAAAAGTCTTTAGGATAAATATGCGCCATTTCCAGATTGTTTTAATGAGGCACAAAGACGATCAGAAAGAAAGCAGGGGCCTCAGGAATCTCAGAATACTGGATCAAACATAGTGGAGAAAACATCAGGCATGTAAACTGGCGCTGCATGAGAATTTAAACATTCAGGAGCTATTTCATAAAGTGGTGCAACATGTATCCAGACTTGAGTAAAAAACACAATCAAATAGTACAAAATTTTTAGCATCAAAATATACTTAAAGCACTCAAAGCAAAAGTACTCCTTATGCAGAACCATTTACATTATAATTATTGATTCACGAATCAACTTTTCCCTTAACTGCTTACATTTTTATGGGTAGTTTCTGTATATAATATCTTTATAATAAGTAACTAAATCTTTGACACCGCACGGCCCCCTCTGGACGCGCCCCTGCACATATGCCGTGAGTAAACTTGTCTTTTATCTCCTACAATCTGACCAACGCCACCGTGGAAGCTGCTATGGTCAGTTTCTGCTGCGACCTTTAACGATGGTCAAACAGGAGTTCACCCCCTGGTTTCCATCAGCTGCAAACTTTCTCTTACCCGGTGCTGAACGGAGGCGCAACGGCGTCGGTCCCGAGTCTTTCCACTCGTCCGTGCCGGAGGTACGAGCTCTAAACTGCACGACCGTACAACCACATAAAACATAAAACTAAATTAAATTAAAGTAAAAGAAAAAAACAACAACAACAGCCGGACCCGGGAGCTGACAAGTTCTCCTGTAACTGGGAACCCTCCTCTCCGTGGAAAAGCCCCGCAGACAGACACGGAGAGCCCGCTCCGGTTTGTTTCCTGTTGTTTATTTGACTGACGAAGTGCCGAGCCCGCACCCGCATCACTCACACACAGCACCGCATTCACCCTGCCCTCACGGAGCCCTGAAGCCGCTTACCTCCGCGCTCACGCCCGCATGTCCGAGTCCGTGGCTTCGCTCTGCGCGTCTCCGTCCAGCGGCTCACTCCATCCCGGAGCACGCGCCTCTCAGGCTGTCAGCGAGCACCTGGACGTCAGGAGGCGGCATCGTCACACGCACACGCAGACACACACACACACACACGCACACACACACACACACACCAAAGTGATATAAACAAAGCTTGTCAGGGGAAATAAAGGGAGATTCAGGTTGAATGAAACTAGAATAATGCAAAACGAAGAGAAACAGTTTTTTTTAAACTGGTTTCTTATTTAATTCCACTTTAATTCATATTTTCAACAGGTCCACAGACACGACAACACTGTCCAGGCTCACTGCGCCTCCCCGCGGACGCTCTTCAGAGTGCGCCTCAGATTACTGAGCAAAGCTCAAATGTTTCTGATGTGTGGCTTGAACACCTCAGAGATGTTTTTCTTGGTCATACGTGACATTATATTAACTAAGCTACGCCTTTGAACTGTCAAACACATAATATAATGTACTCGTGTTAATTAAGCATCACTTTTTGTTGACAGTGGAGAAAACAAAAGTGCTGCAGATCAAAGTTGTTCTGGACTCGTCTTTTTCAGTGCTGCAGTCGCTGAAACACTAACACATGAGTCCACACATGATGCTGACACACTTCAACAGCGAGTCCGTGACAATGCAGCCTTAGTTGCTCATAGTGTGAACATTTATTTCAAAGGGGCCTTGTCCCCTCACACATGTGCTGTTCCAGAGGTGCGTACTCACATTTAAAACCTCAGTGAGAGCTCAGTGTGCAGATGTGGACAAAAAAAGAAAGAAAGGAAAACCCTCAGAGCTGGAGAAGAGCAGAACTGGTCCAATCAACCAATCGAATAAATATGGTGCTCATGCTGACAGGAGAAATTTAAAAAAGAGTGATACTGGGAATATGTTTTTTTACATATAAATAGGCATGTGTTCCTGCACTGTGTATAACTTTTAAAGGTCATTCTGTGTAAGTGTATTTCTCCTGTGCATTGGCCCCAAATTCTTATGCTCTTTTCAGTCAGCCGCAGAGCCCTCAGAACTGTGTGAACGCCACTACGCAAATAAAGTTTGATTGACAGATGATCTGTTATCCATCTATAAGTTCATAAAACGTTTAACATTGTGTATGGAAACAATGATGACGTTCATATCCATCCTCTTCTCCCGTTATGTTCCAGTAATGAAGCAAGTTCCTCACACATATTCGTGTTATGCGGAATTCAAAAGCACCGTTTGGTCATCAGGAAGTGTCTTTGTCCACTTGAAAATACAGCAACACAAATCTGCTCGAAATAAAAGGTCAGATAGATCAATATTTGTTGAGTTTGTATCGTGTTGCGCACAGAAAGATGGGGATTTTGGTGTTATTAAGCTAAAGACTGATCTGAAATTAAATTTGGGGAGAATTTGAAAACTGGATAATGAATTCCCTCCTGCTCAATCACAGAGCAGAGAAAGTACCAATTTTATTATTGTAAGATTTGCTTACACTACTCTTTAATGTTACTGTTATAGTGCATATTATTACTGAACAAGGAGCAATATTTAAAGCTGCGGTAATCAGTATTTTCATATTAATGCTGGATCAGATGACTGTGTGTAACAAAGGCTTGCAGGACAAACAGAGTTCCCCTCGGCTCTACTTGTCTTTACTGTTTTTATTGTGTCTCATGTTATCTGTGTGTAGCATGTTGTGCACAGATGTTGTCTGATCTGTATGTCAGGGGAGGAACACAATGAGGCCACTCAGAGTGTGAGTCTTGGTCTGTCCAGCAGAGAGCACTGACGAGCTCTTTTTTCAACTGGGAAGTGGATGAAACCTTCAATAAATGTAAAAAGAAGTAAATAAATAAAAATTTGATGACGAAACTCAGCACAAAGTTGTGCATGTTCTGGGTTTACGTGTAAGAGTGTTACTGTCATGGTCCTCCACCCACTTCCCTCTCTCTCCACTCTGTCCTCTCCTTCTGTGCGTGTGTGTGTGTGTGTGTGTGTGTGTGCGTGTGTGTGTGCGTGTGGTCCTACTTCTGCTCCTGTGGTCCTGCACACCTGGGATTAATGAACTCACCTGTTGGAAGCGCTTCAGTCGATGCCTGATTGTTAATCTGGAGCCAGAATCCAGCAAAAACCTTCAGCTATCAAACAAATAAGTAAATAAGGATCCTAACGTTTGCTCTGAGTCCGATCCACAGACAATGACAGAACCATATTGGGCCAAATAACTCAGCAGGCTCTGATCTTGTTTGTCGCCCTTCAAGAAGACGGAAATATGCTTCATCACATCTCAGGACAACAGGAAGTATGTTTCAGAAGATGGGTGAACTCGATGGTACGTTTACGTCCTCTGCCTCTCAGCCTACTCAGTCTTCTAAGCTTTCACCTGCTATTTCCTCAGTCTGTGGCTTCGGGCCTGTGAAAACTCGAGAAGTGATTTAGCACCTAAAGACTTACCTAACACACTCGAATCATTCATTTCCACGCCAGAATGGACAATCCCATTCAGGAACATCGGTGTCACAGACACTCCAACCGAGCAGTTCTGCCTTCTGGAGGCATTTCAACGGAAGATCTGGATCGCAGATTGAGCGTGTCAGAGGATAAAGTTCAGCCGATGGGATTCGGGCGAGCTCGTCTCTTTCCAGGAGAGAGACACAGAAGAATCAGCACAGGTGAGGGAGTTGTTGTTTCCACCTGCCCGCGGTGGCCAAAAAGACGCCTGGCAGTAAACGTACAGCATAAAGTATTCTCTATCAGGATTCTTGCTTTCAGCTAAGATCACCTCCCAGACTGTCTCCGAGCTCTAACTGACTCGTACTGAACAACAATTCCCAGCTCCCAGCCTGACTGATTATGTTCAAAGCACCAGTCACTCAGTCACTCTTGGCTGAGTCAGCACAATCCACACATAGACTAGCTTTTGGGTCTCACCAGTGCCACTGCAGTTTTCAGGAACTCGTGAACTGGTTTATCTTTATGCTGATGATATGCTCGATATACTCATCATCAAGTTCTGCAACACCTGTCGGAAAACAAGAGAAGTGCGAATGTTTCATTCCTCGGTTACATCATGGAAGACAAATCAAAGCAGACCCGGCAAAGGTCCAAGCTGTGTGAAACTGGCCCGTTCATGCAACCCGAAAACTTCTCCGGTGATTCACTGGATTTGCTTCCTTGCTTTACCACTAACAACTCTCAAATCTCCAAAGTTCCACTGGAATGACTCAGCCCTGAAAGCCTTCAACACTATAAAAGAACTGTTTCCTTCTGCACCTGGTCTGGTCCAGTCCGATATCTCAAAGCAGTTTATTACCGAAGTCGACGGCTCAGATTCAGGCGTCGGCGCTATCGCCTCAAAAAAGAAATGTAAGCTGCATCGCTGTGCTTTATTGTATGCTTTTAGGTCGTACGTTTTTACGTCGTTAATTACTTCAGCTACGTTTATGCTGCAGAAACCGTTCTGGTATCAAAACGTTCAGCTTTTTCAGAAAATTACTGCTATTACTTTTCTGGTTCATAACTTCTATGGTTTTTGAAATATTCAGCTCTCTATGAATTTTTTGCCCCATTCAAAATTAATGGGGAATTCTTCAAATCTTCTTCAAATTCATTCAGCTTTGAGCTTAAGTAACTTCAGCATACTTTCAGCTAGAGACACCATTCAAGCTTTAAAATGAAGCCATGGTTTTCGGCTATTCAGGTGTCACTCCGTGTGTTGATATCTTTTATGGTTTATGAACAGTGGCGGTTTAAGTTTAAGGACATTTTCAGATTTTCACCTTTTCTAGAGTGCGCATTTCAAACCTCAGAGTGGACGGCTTCAAATTTTTCAGCTGAAAGATTTCTCTCTAAACTGCCGCTGTGTT
>VUQK01044039.1:12886-35668 GCA_015106715.1 Bujurquina vittata
AAAGTAGAGCTGCAATGCTTTGGTGTGAATTCCTCATTATTGGACCTCCACAGACCCCTCTGTTACACCTGTTCTGAGTCTTAGAGCTGGTTTTGGTGCGCTCTCTTTAAATGTGAATGAGACATTTCAGGCCCCGCCCCCCTCCAGGTCGCAGAGCGTTCCATTCCACCCCGTTCGGCCATTTTTGTCGTTTGACAGCAGCGATACGATTAGCTACCGGCAGAGAAACAAGGAGGACTTTCCCCACTGATGCGAGGACATTTCTGAGAAAATTAAAATGTAACCAGGAACTTGAAAGAGGCTCTGACGCCGGGGGTGATGTAAGGAATCGTGTTGGTTAATACACCCAACAACCGAACATTTCCACTTGTCTACGTGCAAATGCTGTGATGTCATAGACAAGAAAACCTAACAGTGAACAGAGAAAAATGAACAGACTGAAAAATATGACCCAAAAAGAATCTAAAGATCTTTACGCAGCACCAGGACAGAACACATTTACATTTCCTGCACACTCAAAGTACACAACAAAATGTATTCAAGGGCTAAAAAAGTGGATTTTGCTTGATACGTCTCCTTTAAAGCGCTTTAATTACCACAAACAGATGGGTCCATTGGGTTTGAGCCCAGGGTCTAACGACCCCCACATTATTGTGCGTCCAGAGCCAGAACTTGTTTGTAACTGCAACTTTTAAATGTTTTAAAAACTCCAAGAATGCCTTTTCAACAAACGCTGTCTGGCACATGGCTGGGAGACGTGTTTAAGCAGTTTTTTGACTACAGGCTGGCTTTAATTGCTTGTTGGATTGCACGACAGTGCCAGACACCCCTCTCTTAAGACCTTTCACGAAACAAACACTCTGAGGGAATCTTATCCAACAATCAGCCGGGCGTGAGGACGTGCGAAAGTAAGAAGGGAGGGTTTCAACTTTTTACTCATTAACATTCAACCTCTCTCATTTTTCATTTGTCCAAAGTCGACCACATTCTCCGTCCTTCCTGTTCTGGCTCAATGATCCTCCCAACTACAACGTACAGACTTTAACCCCACCTTTAACTATGATCATCGCAGTCTTGCCACCTTTAAGCATTCGTTTGGATAACTCTGAATACTCTGTAGCTCAAAGGGGGAATTATGAGTCAGAATTCAGCTTTCACTTGATAACAGTCACAATTTAAAGCCTTGTTCACATTCAGCGAGAATACTCAGCAGGTTGCACGCATTTACGAAAACGCTGCTGTAGAGTTGATCCTTGATTGCAACAGAACAAAGATGCCAAGAGGTGCGTCCTATAAAGACACTCAAAACGACATTAATCAGCCTAATTAAGCTCTTTGAAATGCCAATCAGCACTTATGCGAGTCTGAATATCATCAAGTTTCAGCACAGAATCCTCAAATGTGCGACTCAGGTGAAGATGCATTTAGTTTTCTGCTACACAATGAAAACTTCCTGCGATGCGCGACACACAGCAAGCAATTACCCGCGAGACCGAAGGACAACTTAAATGACAAATGGGTTTATTACAGAGAAGATCATCTGCCTCGCCTGGCTGCTTCAAGCCTGATTAACACGTCAGTCACCAATTTTAGATTTACAGGCTGACAGGTGAAAAATTAGGATATTCAATCAAAGAAAGATTTGTTGCATATCAGCCCAATTATCAGCAATACAATATGTGCATGTGTCATAAAAGAATTAAAAAAAAACCAACATTAATGGCCCGAGACAACTTAATTAGCACAAAACTCCTGATGGAGGTTACACAGCAGAGCAAATTACATTTAGTTATTATAAAAAAACAAAATAACCTCGGAAGCGATAGACATCAAACAAATGAAGAATGTTGGCCGCATCATGAGCATAAGGGTAATTAGCAGACTAAATGCTTTAATATTTTACAGGTGCCCAGCCAGAGGACACTGTCACAAATGATGTTTTAGATGGTTTAAATGTCCAAAGATCCTCCAGCTCCTCTCATCAAATGCCACGAGACATGCCCTGAGGTGGATGATTCAGTTTGCAGCGTTTAGCCGGGGGGGTCGCCCGCCCTCCCCATCGCTGCATCTTTCACATACATTGTTGAACACAAGCAACTGACCTCTATTAATGTGTTTTAAAGTGTCTTGCTCCCACCATGCAGGGGGCTGTAAATTTCAATTGTTGGTGTGCAAAGGTGGAACCATGTGGACCATTGCTGTGCTGCACTCTCGGTAACACCCTCAGGCAAGTAGAAAAAAAAACAAATTTACCTTCTCAAACTGCAAATGTTCACTATAAAAAGTTTATTTTTGTGACATTATTATCTATTCGTTTTAATTTGTTATCTATCGATTTTTATTGGTAGCATACAAGGGGGAGTTGCGTTATGAATTCTCGCACAGCAACAGTCTCTGTATGTGTGCCTTCACCTTGACCTCATTTATTGTGCAGTCCACCTTAAACTGAGCTGCTGGACTGCTGAGGACCAAACTAAGTGCAAAATTAAGTTTGAGTGCATCTTGATGTTAAACTGTTAAGTGTCTTAACATACAACACAAATCGCTTGGCAATGATGCATCTCTCTTTTCATCCATCACACTGCTTCCTCCACCTCTCACTTTGTGCATATCCTTCAAGTTTTTCTTTCACCCTAAATCACATTTGGACAGTGTGTTGTGTGGGACCCGAGATCACGCACTGCTGTGGTGTGTAACCTCACGGCTCTCTGGTTAGACCCGTCAGCAAGAGGACATTTTTAATCCGTCCATTTCTCTTGAACCGAGCTCATCTGAACACTACAAATCTTTTTTATATCGATATAAAACCTACACGTTAATGAAGTGGCAACAGTGGAAATAAAGTACAGATTGCCCAGTTCACTGCTTCTGGATAAACAAAAGTTAAACTAAGACAGTTCCTGTCATTAACTTTGCTTTATGTCACTGCTGGTGTTACAATGTAGCCACTTAATCTCTGAGAAACTGTATGTGCAGCATTAAAAGTGAAGCATAAATACTGGGCAGACACTTCTATTTTTAACAGTATTTATGAGCGGGAAAGAGTCCAGCACATCCCCGCTCTGATACCACAGCAGCACTGCTCCCTGCAGACGCCAGCTCCTCCACTAATCCCGATCATAGGTTACCCATTTTTCCTTTGTGTGAGTCTGTTTATATGGTCCTTAGTGGGCTGAGACTGAAAGAAGGCTCTTTTCCTAGAGAGAAAAATCCCCTGGCATAATGGTAATTAATTCTCAAATCTTAAATTGCTGCGCATACATACCCCCCATCAAAATATGAGCACATTCCCATATCCTTCTCACAGGTTAGTAATTAGCCCCGTCAGACAGTGGGTCAGCATGGTGATAGGATTTACTTTATGATTAAATGTGGAGCTAAAACAGTCCACAAAGAGCAGCGTGCACGTGCAGAAAGATGCATGCTGAAATCTCTCTTCTCACATTAGTGACACGAGGCTCAAGTTGTCTAAGAATTGCCGCTGTCATCTGAATTGCATTGTTTCATATAAAAGAAACTAAGTTTGTGTTTGCGTCAGTCAGAGCTTTAAAGAAGATTGTAGCAAACTAAAATATCACTGCATTGTGCTTCTGATGGATTAGCAGTGCAGGGAAAACTCAGCGTGAGCATGAGCACGTGTATGACACCCTCTTTATGGGGGCTCCAGCGCACTGACAGCGGGGTGGGGGTGCAGGGTACCACCTTTGAAACCATTGTGTTGCCAGGCAGCTTTTATAGTTTTCACAGGTTATCAGCCCGGTGCTGGTAATCAAATGCACTTAATTAACTGATCATCAACAAGTGTGCCCACCTCTACAAAAGCAGTTTTATAGCTTTTATTATAGTTTGCAGTTTTCTGATGTGTATTACAGCAATATCCCAATCTTCCCAGGAGTGGGCGTCCCAGCAAATTCCCCCTAAGGCCAGAGCGTGGAATGCTCGGAGAAACTGCAAATAAACCAAGAGCCATTTCTCAAGACCCTGCAGGTCTGTCCTTCGGACAAACGAGATCTAAGTGGAGATTTCCGGACATAATGCGCAGCACCACATTTGTCGAAAACCAAACGGCACACCATAAACACCTCACACCAGCTGTCACAGTGAACTAGGGATGATGATATGAGCTTCTTTTGACCTGGGCGGCTTCCAGTCAGAGTTGACCGTGAGGCCCTCTGTCTGACAGCTAAAGCTTGGCTTAAAGTGAAACAGGATCCCAAAGACAGGAGCAAATCTATAACAGAACGGCTGTAAAAGAAAGCATTCAAAGTGTTGCAATGGCCCAGTGAAAATCCAGATCTCAACCTGATGGAAATGCTGTGGCAGGACCTCAAGAGAGCTGTGCATTAAAAACTGCCTGCAAACCTCAACGGACTTGTGCAACCTTACAAAGAAGAGTGAGCCTAAATTCCTCCACAATGATGCGAGAGACTGATGAACTCGTACAGAAAATGATTGCTTCAAGTTGTTGCTGCTAAAGCCTGGAATCATGGGGCGTGCTTTCCTGTGAAAACTCCAGACTGTAGTTGTGCTGTGATTGGCCGGTTTGGTTATTGTGCCAAGTTCCTACTGTCGATAATGCCTCCAACTGTGACGTTCTCATTGTTGTGGTTGTATTTATCAGTTGCTACGACACACAAACGTTACTATTGCAAATACCAGAGGTGAATGAACAGGACAGATATTAGGATTAATAAAGTCACATTGCACTCATGTCGGCAAAATGCAAAATGCAAAATAAACATGTTCAAAATTGGAACAATTCCTTTTCGTTTTGTTTTTAAGTCCAAGGAGGAGCAAATGAGCCAAAAACAGCTGCCATTATTATAGCTTTCGAATCAATAAAACAATCTTGCAATTGCTCATGAAGGCTTTAATATTAACGTGATTACAACTTTGGTCCAGAGTCTTTAGCAACGTTGCAATTTTTTGCATAATTAACTCTTCACTATGCGAACAGTCCTTCTCTACCTGAAGCCACTGATGCACAGCTTTCATTTTACACTCTAAATTTTACGATTACCAATAAGTGAGGCGTAAATAGACAGCAAGTGTTTATTTTCCCAAACATTTTCTCCTATTCAGCAGCAAACAGACACAGGCCACAATCTCATCAATAACTCACCAAGAAAACAGGAAATAACATACAGAGTGATAATATAAATTATCAAAAAAAAAAAATGAATGAAACCTGCAGACAGGAAAATATGAGTAAAGCCATTAAAGCTGTTAGTGGTGAGTATGAATGAATACAAATACCTGACTGACGTGACTGGCCTTCCAACACACACATTTGCTAGTAGCTGCTTTCATCAGCTTCCTGTTGTAGCCATTCATTCATGATCAAATAAAAAGGCCTTGAGACTGACAGGGTCTTTTTTAAAACTACGTAAGCTGAAGCTGTTATTATTTTTATTATGTTCAAGAAAGTGAGTCTTTGTATGAGGCTTTTTAGCTCATTCGGTCTACAAAGAAGAGACCATAAAATGACCCTTCTCTATCAGGATCCAGTCCAGCTGCAGAACTGAAGAAGGCTCCTGTCCTCTGCAGCCTTTTAAAATCTAGCTGTTCACAGTTTGACAGACAAAAAGAAACAAAAAAGAAAGAATGGGGCCGGGTAGATAAAAATCTCTCAGTGTTAGCTGCCAACTAATGACATAAAGGAACTCGGTTGCAGAGAGTATACAGACACAAACCTGCACATGGTTTTCATTCACTCTTTCATCTCAAGGGACTTTTCCACAAGGACACACACACACCGGCCTAGCGTTGCTAGACCTGAATAAAGTGAAAATAAAAAGACTCGAGTCTCCATGCACCACTGGAATGCCTGCCATCTTAGACGAAAAGCCACCAGCATGAACGAAACGCAGGTTTATTTCCCTAACATTTACATCCTTGCACCAAACAAGCCTGCATTAGCAGAGGTAATAGCTAACTGCAACTGCAACTGTAACTCATTCATAAATACAGCAAATATAGCGCAGAAAATCTGGCCAGGTGGCCGTACTGAAAAAGCACTGGAGTCACAGCAAAGTCATGTTCACTCATTCTACAGACATTTTAAAAGTCTATACAATATCACAGTAATCCCTTTAAACTTGCTCACACATTTCACAAATTTCTCGAGTAACGATGCTAGCATTGCGAAATAAACTTTTTTGATAGATTTGAACAATGAAACAAAAAAGTTTCAGTACTAGAGTCTGACTAATAATCTAATCTAAATGACTAGTCCACAACTTATTGTCACAACAAGTCAAAGTTTAATTGTTGTGTTTGTGGCGTTCCCAACAGGGAAGCTGCAGAGTGCCCTCTGGTGGACAAACTATACAACACCAATACTGGTAACATGGCTGTTCCTCTTGTCTCTTCTCTACTTTAATTTATCGGTTATAAATGACAATAAAGAACCTTAAATAAATGTCAATAGAGATATTATGCACATGTTTGTCTGTGTCTTGTGAAAAAAAAAATCCATCTAATCAAATCAGTGTGGGCCTGATTAAACAGCCATGACTAGCAAAGAAAACTATCTGTTCTATTCATTATGTTACACTGCTCATGTGCAGGAGCAGCAGAAAGTACTACATACATCAGCTCAGGAATGTTAAGTTTTGGGTCTCCTGTTTGTCATTCAGGCAGCAGATCTGACACTAATTGGTTTGGGAACATGTTGTGTGACAGCATCATGAGACTGAGGAAAAAAGGAGGGACCGAACGGTTACATAGTTTGTCACAGTTGTCATTCGGCGGTAGGAAGAGTTCCCTCCTGTTGCCGTAGCAGCAGAGGAGTCAGAATGTGACAGTGCCGCTGCCTCATCTACTGCTCCGTCTCCAGTTAATGAGGAATAAGGGTCTTCGGGCAGCAAGCCAGGATAGCTAAGTGGTTAACAAACATTCTTGGCACACCGGTTACGGTGTAACATAACAAGTACTTGTAGAGCACAACTTCCAATGTCACTATAGCCACGCCATTCCAAGGAAATGACCGGAAAAATGTACAGCGATCAGTTGTAAAAAATTTGGAGCGTGGCACAGAGGAAAATAAATAAATAAAAGAAATGCGATCATAATAACATGACATCATAAGAGGCACAAAAGAAAGCTGGCAAGCCAAATGGGCAGGTTAGCACAGAGGCCAGAGGCCTTTATTACGGCACTGAAATGACTCTCACATTGTCTCAGTATCAGCCCATCATGGTGTGCATTAGCAGCACCTGCTCTTTCCGTCTCACTGACGCTGCACGCACTCTCACCTCCACATGAACAGCACACACACACACACACACACACACCTGTACAACCGCATTCCACGTTTGACTTTTTTTAGATTCCTCTTCTGCCAACACTGTGAAAACCTGCACACAGTTCCCTTACCTCACTAGAGGAAACTCGCCATGATAATTTAAATATTGCGTGTTGCATTTTGTTAATATTCAGTGGGGCATGTGCGCATACGATACTCTGCAGGAGAGTGTCTTATTGATGTTCACATCAAATCAACAAACATGCAAAGTGGTCACATGACTGTAATCCCCTGTCATACCACCGTCATGAGTCTGTTGCTTTGGTGTGTGAGCGTGTAACAGAAAGAAGTACCGTATTAAGTATTAGGAGTAATAACACAGTAATAACAGTACTACTGTGCTTTGATATTTTCTATCTAACATGGAATTATGTAAGCAATAGAGTTCTTCTCGCCGATGCGCATTATGTGCTTAACACTTCGGATAAGCTTTAATAAAATACAGACCTTCTTTAAGGGTCTTTCAAAAACGCTGACACAATATATTCCACAAAACTGGCTGGACAGTAGGGGCTGATGTATCCGGACAATAACCTCCTCTGGTGCTGTATGATTACCGAGTCAGTCACCTCGGCTGAACCTTCAGTTTTCTCACTAATTCTGCATCACAGTACAGGCCAGTGATTCCACACTGTTAGTATTTCATAGAGCGCTTCCACAATGAAGCTCTCGCTCCAGGGACCCAACCACGAACCTTTTGAGGAACATTTCGATTTAACCAATGTTTCAGCCAGAGGAGAAAAGGATCTGAATTTACAGTGACAGAAGTTTCTCTGGACGGGACCTTGCAGTGGTTCAATTAATGCGGTGGTGACCTTGTATTAGCATAAACATCGGTGGAAATGCGTATTATTTTGGCCCATCAGTGTTTAAGTAGTTAGGAGAAGGTTACTTGAGGAGGTTAATGAATACAGGGCACACATTTGATGTTCTGCTGACGACTGAACAGCTTTTATTGGAATTTCTTGTTAAGTTTGTCCTCGGCTCCGTCTGAAGGCCCTCTTCTACAACTCTCTTGACACAGAATCTGGCTGGTTTGCTATTTTGATGATAGTGCTGCTGCTTTGAAATGTTTGCATGGAGTTTACGTCTATAGAAGGCACCCAGGCCTCTTTGAGATTAATTACGTTTTCTTTTCCTTTGCTCTGCATTCATTCATTTTGCATTTAAAGTTGAGCTTGTAAAGACTTCTCAAAAGCAACAACAATAATGTTTAGGGGGATCTAAGCGCTTTAGCGCTTTCTGTAATGTTGTTTCTAAGTTGCAGTTGACAATGAAATACATTTATTTCTCCAGCCAGAGCTGATACACACAGTATTTGCTCACATTAACTTGAGTAACCAAGAGGGTTTAATAGGAGGTCGCCCACCCTTTGCAGCGACAACGACTTCAACTCCTCTGGGAAGGCTTTCCACAGGTTTAGGAGTGTTGATGGCAATTTTGGACCGTTCTTCCAGAAGCACATTTGTGAGGTCAGACGCTGAGTTCAATTCATTGTTTACCTATCAACACATCAGGACCATGATGTATTCTTGTCTTCATCTTTTCTCACTTTTGAGTTAACCACCCCTCTCCCCTCACACACACACACACACACACAGCGACTCAGTACCTTCGCTGCAATCTCTCATCTCCACTCTGCAACCTGGCAATCAGATTCTGATTCAGTTCTGCGTTGTCCCCGCCTCTCTGTCTCGTCATGTTGATTGCGATTTCTAACTAAAACTTGAGCTCAAAGTTTTTCTGTCACTTTATGGAGCCAACAGACAGCTGGTGTCCACACACCCAAACAGGATGAACGCACATGTTGCAGCAGCCCTGATTCTGAAAGCCAAACAGAGTTTGATAAATGCTCTCCTATGTTTATGCCTGAGATCAGGAAGAACAGTACATGCAGTTCTTAGTAGGGACAAAACACACAGTGGCAACAGCAGAGAGGTCATTGTACTCCTAAAGTAACCTTTTCTCAGGCCTCCCCAAATAGAGGGCTTAACCTCAACAGTGTTAACTCAGAGGATGCTGGATTATTAATTTTGTTTTTAACAATTGGGATGTAGCTGTTCCACAGTCAAAAGAAGATTATGATATCCATCTGCACTAGCTCATATTGGGCAGTATGGCTCAGCTCTGGAACCTCCTCACTCTTACATGAGTAGCTGGAAACAAAGCAGAGCCTCCATCAGTGACAGCACACAGAAGCATGAAATGGGATGGAGGTTGTTCAAAAAGCAGCTTGCAGAACTGCGTCAACTGTGGGCAGACTAACACAAGTACAACGTCCTGTATGACATTTTTTAATTGGTTAACTAGACGTGTATCAGCTGACACGTCAGCTGATGGGGGCTGGCTCTGAGATCAGGTGAGCCTCTGCAACTTCTTACGGGTTGATTTTGTGTTTTGTCTAAACTAATGCTGTGCTCTATTAAACATTTAGTTTGTTATGATCACTCAAACAGAAAAGCTGAAATCTAAGAGAAATGTTCCTTTTGTCTTAATAATACAAATTAAAAGTCTGCATACACACAATATCAGCATTCCTTCCTAGTCGGGCTAGAGGGAAGCACAAAATGTCACCAAGGGCTGCGATATGAGACTCCCTGCTCGAAAACATCCAAGCATACCTCCTTCATTCCTCTCTTTGGCACTGGCTTTGCTGACCCCAGATCATTCTTTCTTCACATCAGCGCTCATCAGTAATCACCATCCTCCTCCTCTATCCAGTCACATCACGCTTCACCTACACAGCTCTGCCCTCGCTCTGAGTGGCTCTGCTTTGGTTAACAACAGGTGAACATGAATAAAAAGCAAGGCAAGGCAACATCTTGCACGCATCGTTAGCCTCACAATATTAAGGCATAATGATTGCAATGCCAAATTGAGGAAATGCACAAATCTAAATGACTATGTAGTAGCTAAATACATGAGCATCATGGCCTCTGCCTCGCTTATTTGTAATAATATATTCACAACGCTATTGTCAAGAACTCATTAAACATGTTTAGGACATTAATTCTTAATTTTAAAGTGGCGTTACCGGCCACTTAGTGAAAGCACACCGGGTAGGGTTAGGGTCAGGAGTATAGCTTCTAATTTTTTCATGGTCTCGTTGGTAGGCAGAAGAGAACAGAAGGCTAGGCTCCCTTTTTTTTTGTGAAAAAAACAAAACAAAACCTATCAAAAAACAAACTGTAATATATTTTGGAAGAGAAACACAGCAGCTTGCCCTCTTTGCCTACTAAATGACACTTTTGGCTGAATCATGATCTGAATCCAGGAACTGAGAACTGGAATGCACTTCTTGACAAAAGGAACGCTCGGCTCAGTTGCGGTTCATCCGTCTCAACAATAATGAATGACATTGACGGCTCTGGCAGTTTGCTATTGCTGGGTAAACTTTCAGAGCAGGAACAATGCGTGACTTGTGAGTCACTGTCGGAGCTCGTCTTAATGAAACTTGTAAAAAGTTTTTGTGAGTATTGATCTGAAAAGTAGGCGACGTCTGAATCCGAGCACTGGATTAGAAACCCTTTTGCAATGACAGCGCTGGCAGGGACGATTGATTGACTCCGGTACGGCACAGAAGCACACGAAAAAAGCCACCGGCTGAATTTGGGACGTGAGTGCAGAATACTGCAGATTCAACTGATTTAAGAGGCGCATTCCATTCCTTTTAAGCTCTTCTACACACTGCAAAACATTTTTTTAAATAATTACAATAGGGTTGCACTTGCAAAGTTAATAGCCACTGAGTCCCATAAAAGTTTAACAAAAAAAACACACTTGTAATTAACTCCAAAAATTTTGCACATTTTACATCGTTAATAGCATTTATTAGGTTATTAGGGACAGGTGCAGTAAGCCCTAACATTTACCCCATTCAATACATTTGGGATGAATGCAGGCAGGAACCTTATAACCCATAGCCTGGCTAACCAAGTAAATTCCAATAACTGAAAGCCTTCACAAAGAGATATAATACCCATATATTAATAAAGAAACTATTATTATTTGTAGACTGTGGCTTATTTCCTTATTCATGCTGTTACATTTGACTTGTAGTTAGTCATATGAAGTTTGCTAGTGGAGCTAAGCTCTTGAGCCATCGTGACATTTTGGTTTATTACCTGAGCTCCTCCACTGTCCCCATGTTAAAGTCTTCAGTGTTTAGTTCCTCCTTCGGTTACATCGAGGTTTAATTTGTCAGTCATTGCCTCCCATGGCATTTCTCCAGTTTTACTTCATCTATTATTAGTCCATCATTTCCCTGACTATGTTACGCTGTGCGTCATCATCCTTGTTACCCATTTCCCTGATTACCCTCTGTGTGTATAAACAGTCCTGTCTCCCTTCAGTGAGTGCATCAGTGCATCTTTGTGCTGGCTACAGTTTTGGACTCTGTTACAACGTGCAATAAAGCTTTGCTTTTGTTCAGTCATTTCACCCTCTGAGCCCAGTCTCCACTCCATTAGGACACCTTGTGACTGACAAGTGGCCAGCATATGATGGTGCAGTGTGCTTTGGTTTTTAGTGTGAGTTATTATTTGATATTTAACATTTAAGCTAGCAATATTTTATAATATTTTTACAAACAAATTATTAAATAGGTGTCTTTAAAATACTTGAATATGTACTATAAGACCTAAATGTCAGTGACGTAGAAGCTCATCCTGGTCAGGATCACAATTCACAGTTTACTGTAATGTTTCTATCTTGGATAAAATATATTTCCATATTACAGTACGTGCCATCATACAGCGTGTGCATGCTCTCTTACACCAACACATGCCTACTTAACACACCCGACATTGCACACATCTCTCACGAAGCCTCAGTTTCCACCTGTCATCATCTTCCATCACCTTGAGTAGTCATTAGCGACAGTTGCCTTAGCAGCCATTGCAGCGTCATGGCGCTAATACTCAATGGTCAGCGTAACAGTGAGTGATTTATTACATGCCATCAACTACTGAAACAAAGCAAAACTAAATGAGAAAAAAGAACATTGTCATAGTAGCTGATAACTCATTTGTATTTTGTGGCAACTTGTATGTTTTCATCATTTTACACTGCAAAGTACGCTCTCAGGAACGTGCACAGATGTGTCTGAATGCTGCAGCTTTCATCCACGTGAAGTTAAGAGAGTGACCACAGAGGAGCACTTCAGACCAGTGTAAACACAGATGCTACACGGTCCTGAAGTGAGACCAATAGGACTCTAAAAGAACGCTGAAATGAGCGAGGGTGTACTCCGAGTTGTGCATAAGAACATGAATGCGTTATTTCAGTTTTCAAACAGTTGAAACTTAAGAATAACTGGCTTTCAACAAAAGGTCATCATGAATCCACCTACACTGAAGAACCTGATACCTGACCCTGGACCCTGCTTCAATATGTGTATCATACAGTCAGTGGAGCACAGATGATGTCCCTGGTCTGTTTAACATAATGTGTAATCAGTGGATCTGAATGGATTGGAGGGGAATAGCCATGCCCTTTTAAGATCAAGAGAAGAAGAACAGAAGAACAGCCTGCCATGCTCATTTAGAATTCCTTGAATGGAGAACCTCAAACAACTTGGAATGTAACATTACATTTTTAACAGGAACCAGCTGTGACGTCTACGCCAATCTGTGACTGTGTCTCCCGGTCCAGGTTTGTGTCCAGCAGAGGCTTCTGCAGAGCTCTGGGTCCCAGCTTGAGAATAAGAGAGGAAGAGTTTGCACAAATAAATTCACCTGGGGCAGGCTGCCTAGGTATAAATACACATCAAGTACTCATTCCACCATTTTTGCCCTTCTATGTCTGATAAAACAATGCCACCCATGACTGGGTCACTGGTAGAAAATTCCATTGCATTTTTAAAAGTGAGTCACTGCTAACCAGCTGATAAGTTACTGTTGTGGTTGTCAAGAAAGTCTTTCATCCCGGGTTCAGACAAACTCTTACTACTCAGTCTTGCTGCTGGTGATGAAAGTTGCTCAAACTGAATGAAGAACTGGCTGATGTGCTGCTCTGTTGAGCCAAGGACTGCGATCACTAACTAACCAAGATAAGATCTGGAATGAGAGACTCACTGAAGAGGCCCCACCACTGTTATTTATTTGTAATCAAAAGGGTCTACTTTTAGTTTGCAAAGGAGAGTATGATTTAATAATTCTTTTAAAGGTAGCATTTATGCATCACATATACAATCCCAAATCCCAAAAACAAAAACTGCAGCTAAAAATTGCAGAAACAATGGTTTTCAAAGTAAAACGGAACATAAGAATCTGTTCAAAACTCTGTGCGCAAGGGACAAAGTTAAAAATCAATAGTGGGTGTCCGTGATCTTCAAGCCCTCAGGCAACACTGCATTAAAAACGTGCATGATTTTGTCATGCAAAAATCCCTGCATGTGCAAATGCATTCACAAATGCAGGTTACAGATATAGCAAGCAAAAAAGAAGCCAGAAGTGAACTTAATCCTGAAAAACCACCATCTCCTCTGGGTCAGAGCTCATTTAAAGTGGAAAAACTGTTCTGTAGTACTTCTGAAATTCTTTTTGGAAAACAGACATCCGGATCCGGGACTGTTGAGCAGCTAAAATCCTATATCAGACAAGAATGGGACAGCATTCCTCTCCAAAAGTTCAGCATTTGGTCTCCTCAGTTCCAAATTGTTTGAGCCATCTTAGTAGAAGATCAAGTATCTGGATGCCGATTTATTTGTGATGAATGGCATTCGAGTTAATTCCCCTTGCTTTTTTTTCCCACCTGCATTCATGAGCCTAACATTTAGCCACCAGCCACTGCCAGCGATGTGGGAGCTGCCCAGTGTAATCAGAGCGCTCTGCTGCTGGCCACTGAGTAGCTCTGGGGGCAAAGAAGCAATGTTTAAAGGTCATTTCTCATCAGGTCTTCTCACCTACAATGTCCACAGCAGTGAAAAGTTCAAGTTGTTCATTCACAGTTCTGATTCTTTGTTCAAAAAGGTGACGCTCTAAACTGTTTTACTACAGAAATACTAGACACGAGACATTACCGAGACTCAAATATGAAAAGTAAAAGGAAGGAAAATGAATCACTTTTCTGACAACCTCCATTTATTATGGTTAGTCTGGCGGTGGACAGCACTAACTGCTGATATTATCGGCAGTAGAGAAGATAATGTTCCTTTGCATAACCTGAATGATGCTCTTTCAGCTTTTCTCAGTCAAGAATGACCACAGAGGGACAGGCCAGATCGATTTTAACAGAGATTGATGAAATACACGCTGGCGGAGTAAGGACAGATGAGATGGGGAAAATGGGCTTATTTGAAGGTGACTGCAGGAGAAACTGAGGCACAGAAAGAGACAGAATAGGTTAGGGTGATACGGAAGTATAGAGTGGAGAAGAGGAAAAAGGATACTGAGAGAAAATAAATAATGGAAAGAAGAGACGGTGTGACAGGTGCTGAAGCGGCTATGATGAGTGCAAAAATAGGATTTGACTTTAACTATTTAAAAAAAAAAATGATGTAAAACAAACCACTTGAGAGAACTCAAGTATTTGGCGTATCCTCTCGACGGACAACGAGGACAAGCAGGAGGAGCACTAGAATACTCGGTCTACAGCACAGAGATGTGACAAAGGCAAAGGCTTATAGTGAGTTAATGTGAGGCTGGACACTAGGAAGGAGAAAACGACTTGTATTGGATAGACAGAGAGCGCTTGAGCTGGAAAGGATGTGCAGCAGATTAGGGTGGTAAAGGATAGAGCTGGAAATGTGCAAATTAGTGAAGTCAGTGTGCTGATAAGTGGATGGAGTGCTTTGAGGAGTTCAACGAATGAAGAAAATAAGAGAGAGACGAGGACAGATGGAACCGCAGATAATTGGTGAGGAAGAAGTGAGGGCAGCTATAAAGAGGATGAAGAGTGGGAAGGCGGTCGGTCCAGATGACATACCTGTGGAGGTAGAGAGAGACAGCAGTATAGCAGAGAGGGGAGTGGACGTTTTAACACATTTTTCAAACACCATCTTGGAGAATGAAAGGACGCCTGAGAAACGGAGAAGAGCACTGATACCGATTTTCAGGAACAAGGATGATGTTCAGTGGTGTAGTAACTACAAATGGATTAAGCTGATCAACCATAGGTGAAGATGCAGGGATAAGGATACTGAAGATGGGAAAGTTTAACTGAATGGGGTGAACCAGCGATTGCTTTGGATGGTTCGCCCCAGGCATTTAAACTTGCAACAAGAGAGGTGAAGAAGGGGAGAGGCAGGGTGGAGTGGGTGGAGACTGGTTTCAGGGCTGATTTGTGACTTAGATATAACAGCAAGAGTGAAAGGGAATATTTACAAGATGGTAAGTGGGGCAGGCAGGAGGAAAAGAAGAAGACCACAGACAAGATTCATGTCGTGAAGGAGGCGATGCAGCAGGTTGGTGTGACAGAGGAGGATGCCTGGGATTGTGTGAGATGGAGGCAGGTGATTTGCTATGGCGACCCCTAATGGAAGCAGCCAAAAGAAGAAGATGGTGTATATGCACTCATTACCGTGCACATAAAACACTCCTACATGCATTCACTGAATGGAAGAGCAGCTGGACAAAGCTCGGTCCATGCTGTTTCTGAAGGGCCATCCCTTTACTTTAGGGCCACGCATTGTTCCCAGTTCAAACTTTTCTTGTCCTTTGTCTTCCATTTTCTCCATCTTGGCATCCAAAGTAAACACGCTGATACCTTAGGAGAATTTCTGCTCTTTGTAACTGCGGTCTTAAAGTTTTAATCTGTCACTAATATCCATCACAGCCGCTGCCCAGCTGTTACTTCTGAAAATGTTAAGCTCAGCAACACTCCCAATAAACATTCGACTTTGAGAGGGCTCAGTCTAAATTTGCAATTTATTCAGTGAACTTATTTTGCAAAGTCATGACTGCATTTGGGCATGAGCAAGTCAGAATGAAGAAATAAGGCACTGTCAGCAGTAATCTCATTCAAAACCCCATGAAGGAAAAACACACCATGAGCAAAATAATAATTAAAAAACAAACTCCTCCACAGGGAGGACGTTATTGCTCGTGTGCTTTTCCACAGAGTGCCAATTACATGATGTACATGCTCATTTGGCGTACATTTGGCGTATTTGGGCATTGTGTTTGCTGGCTCGTGAACTTGTTGTTAGTTCACACTTTCTAGGTTTTTAATTTTTCTTTCAAAATGGTGTGGAAGACCTGGACTGGCCTCCACAGACTCAACCTCAACCTGGTAGAGCACCTTTGGGATGAATTCGAGTGCAGACTGTGAGCCTTCTCTCCAACATCAGTGTCTGACCTCACAGATGTGCTTCTGGAAGAATGGTCAGAAATTCCCATAAACACTCCTAACCCTGTGGAAAGCCTTCCTAGAAGAGCTGAAGCCGTTATAGCTGCAAAGGGTGGGCCCGCATCATATCAAACCCTCTAGATTAAGAATGGGATCTTACTCAAGTTCATGTGTGTGTGTGAAGGCAGATAAACAATAACTTTTGTCAATATAGTGCAGATGGAGACCTAAATGAACAACAAAGGGCACAATAATGACAATATAACATGTTTAGCATACTCTGAAACCCATGGCAACAATGGGAGAGAAGAAAGAAAAAACATGGCCGAAGCAAAAAGGTCAATAAACTGATGGTGACGCCAGCAGACGAGTGTGAAAGTCACCCTACAATCAGTCTTGCAGGACCCCGTCTTCCTACTCGATAACCGATGATGGGCACAAATATAATCATACTGTCCAAACACGTCCAAAAACCAGAAGCAAGGGAGAATATACAGAACCCTTCATATGACCAAAGCATTGTTAACTGTGGTATTTCAGGATATCCTAACTTTGAAACAGTTTTTTTGAATAGGAATACATACGATCCAACTTTGTTTGATTTTCTCTGATGTAGACAGTGTTTCTATGGCTCCACAGCTGCCATTAGTCGCCAGCAGAGCTCAAAAGGTAATGGCTTTATAACAAGTGTGACTGGCTAAAAAAATCAATGTGCATTTCAAAGCATGCATCAGTATCTTTTAACCCTTGACACTGGGCTCTGTTATGTGTAATTAGCAATGGCAGCTCACAAAATTGGTTAAGAGCTACAAAGCGAGTGGTTTGATTGTGATTAAAAGCATCCTTCATGCTCCGTATCATTTTGGATTAATTATGTGGTGGCCTCTTTCAGTGGCATTTACAGTGTGTCGCTGTCAAAGTCAAAGAGGCTTCAAGAAAGTAAAGGGCCGACTTGTAACAAGCTGCCTCTAAAATAATAACACTGCATCACGCCGACAGGCAACACACAAAAACAATCGTCTTCTTGACAAGCTTTTCAGTTGTCCTTCTGCTTCCACTCTCTCCAAAGGCAAATACACAAGACAGGACAACAAGAACATCATCAGCATAAAATTGTGAAGACTTTTTCTCTCTGACTCATCCAGAGTTTAAAATATCATCTGAAAACTTTTGGGAATCTTATGCACAAGGGACAAAGCCAAAAAATCAGTATTAGATGCTCGTGATCTCTAGGCCCTCAGGCAGCACTGCATTAAAAAAAAAACAGGCAGGATTCTCTCATGGAAATCACTGCAAGGGCTCAGGAACACTTCCAGAAATGTCTATGAACACAGTTCATCGTGCCATCCACAAGCGCAGGTTAAAGCTCCATCAGGCAAAGAAGGAGCCAAATGTGACCGTGACCCCAAAACTGTGCCATCTTTTCTGGGCCAAAGCTCAATTAAACCAAGTGGGAAAACTGTTGTGTGGTCAGGCAAATTGAAATTTGACTGGGTGTAGGCAATCCCTTATTACCAATAAAAGGGATGGACCACACACTATAACAGACTGAGCTGAAACCAGAACACTGCAGGTAAGCTGGCTGATCGGGCATGTGTGCAAAGGAGGATGAGAAGAGAGCTGATGATGATGATGATGATGATGGCTTATTAAAGCTTATGTGCCGGTCTCTCAACCGCTGCGTGCTTGATTAAAACATCCAGGGAGTTTTTTACTCAAAGTTTTCTCTGCTACTGCAAAGCCACTTTCCTACACAGAGTTTAGGTGCTCAACTAACACACCTGATATCCAGACCCATCGTCCATTTTAACAGGAAACAAAGGCGGCTTAAAACTGTTGAAAAACGAGATAGTAACAAAGATAAAAACTGGATAATAGAGGCTTAAAAAAGGTCTGTAACTCACTGCTCAGTACTAAAGAGCCCTTAATGACAGTTTAACACTACAAAGTTTTTCAAACTCCACACCTCTGCTTACATGCATGAGAAAACAAGCATCCTGACATAATATGCACAATATTTTAGCTGCTTCACATTATGAACACTGTGGTTTACGTAAGTGTTGTCACATCCACGGGTTTCAAACAGAACTGGAGCCGAGAGGATTGGGATGACAGACAGCAGCATGTGAGAGACAGACGCAGCAAGAGGAACGCCAGGGAACGATAACGGGGCGACAGAAATGGAGCGACAGCGAGCGAGAGCAAGAGAGAATAATGGATGAACGGCGGAGGGCGAGAGAAACTGGGAGAAAACAGGAACCGCGGAGCTAAACTTTCATGTGTTCATTGGCCATTGTTGCCAGGCAACAGTTTGACCCTGATGTGGCAAACGGTGTGAGCGCGCACACACACACACACACACACAAGTATCACACACAGGAAAATAAAATGAACTATATCACGAAAAGGCCATCAGCACCTCCAATGAGAAAAACTGTCTTCTCTCATTAAAAGCAATTACGTAAGCAGTGAGAGGGAGAAATACGGAGACAATGTGTGACAGTACAACAGCAGAGACCATTGATCCAATTAGGCTTGACACCTTCTCCTTGGAGATCCATCAATCCATCTAAAATAGCATATCCATTTTTATCTCTAACAACAAGCCTAATATTGTTTCTGTTAACCTGGGAGGGCAAAGTGTTTTATTTCAGTAGAGCAATATACATGATAAACGCACAACTCAACACAAAACTGTTTGATACATTATACAGTGCTTATTAAATTTAATAGACTGCCGCCTAATATAAGGTTTACGTCACTGCTGCCCTGTATTAACAGCATTGGTAATTACCAAAATCATTCTCTATGTTTCCGTAATGGTAAATCGACCAGTATGTGCAAGCTCTTTAATTAAAATTATATTTTGAATGCTAAAATATAATTACTGATCTTATGCATGAATTTTCAAATGCACTCTTTTACAAAAAAAAGGGGGGAGAAAAATAGAAAAGCACATTTTTAAAATTTTAATTAAGACGCCAAATTACAGTTATTTACTTGCATTCCCGGGCAGATAAATTAGTTTTAGTGGTTGAATGTTATGCTTGATTAATTGGAAGTCCAGTGTGCCGGCTCAAATTGGGTATCAGTTTGTTGCTTGCCTAATAAATAATATAATTTTTAGTTTTCAGCAACTTTTTGGAAAATTTCTAAAACCCAAACATTCATCCTTTTTCTTCCACTAATCCAATTCAGAGGGGCTGGAGCCTATCCCAGCTGCCACTGGGGGAGAGAGTATTCAATTCAATTCAAAGATCTTTATTGTCCCCTAAGGGCAATTATTTCCCCAGCCAGTAGTACAAACATTAAAAACAGTCATACCATAAACCAAACAAACATAAAATCACAACAGATCCTTTAAAAACCTGATCGCTGCCGGAATAAAAGGTTCCCTCAGTCTCTTTGTCCTACATCCTGGCACCCGATATCTGCGTCCAGAAGGAAGCAACTTAACCTCCTGGTGCAGCGGGGGGTCTGAGTGTGCCAGGATCTGTTCACGACCACCCAGAAATGACCACAGGCGCAGTGACTGCACTGTGTTCTCTAAAATCAATCACCATCTCCTTTGTTTTTGAAACATTTATCTTTAAAAAGGAGGACTCACAGGCAGTCAGTGAAGTCCCTGACCACTGCTCCGTGATCTGGGTCATCACTGCTGAGGAGGGACAGCCTCACAGAGTCATCAGCACATTTAAGGATGTGGCGCTGTGGATCCTGGCTGCAACAATCATTGGTATATAAAATAAATAAGAGGGGTGAAAGAACACAGCCTTGAGGGGACCCAGTAGAAGAAACAAGGACATCGGAAAGAACCCCGTTGACCCTCTGAGAACGTACATTTAAAAAGTCTATCAACCAACACATGAGGCTAGAATCAATACCATAAAAACACTGTAATCTCTTAGCCAGAGTACGCGGTCGAATACAGTTAAACGTAGACGAGAAATCAATAAAAAGGAACCTTGCAAAGGTTTTTGTGCCCTCCAGATGTCTTAAAATCATATTTAAAAGGGTTCCTGTTGCATCCTCCCCTCCCCTGCCTGGTCTGTAAGCAAACTGAAGTGGGTCCAAATATTGTTTAACTCTAGATAGAAGGCCTTCCTTAATAATCATTTCAAATGTCTTCATTACCAGTGAAGTGAGGGCAACAGGCCTGAAATCATTCAGAGACTGAGGGGCATTTCTTTCGGGGACAGGAACAATGGTGGAGGCTTTCCAGCAGCAGTTGCTGCTTCGGACGTCACATGTTAACGTGATTTTTTTTTCGTCCTGACGCAAGCTTCGGTTTCACACTCTTATCACTACTGGAGCGCCCGGAGAAACCCACAGAGTCACGGGGAGAACAGGCAAACCCTTTGTGGGGCGAGGTGGTCTAATAAATTCAGTGGGAACAAATGAAGCCATCTCTCAAGGTTTCCTGTTTATGAGGTGGAAAGCCTGTTAGGTTGAGACCAGTGCACCCCATTTGGTGGGTTGCCATGGAATTTTGTAAACGGTCTCCAGAGGATGACATTCACATGGTCACTGTTTTGAAGTGGGGAGTTGTGCCTGAGATAAATGAGATTTCCAAATAATTGCCACTTTGAATCGACAGCTCTACCCTTTCTAATCTACCATGGCTCCAAAGCCTCACACACTTGAACATGTTCACCTGACTCCCAAACCACACTCATGCATGTTTCTGTCTGCCATTCACTGTCCTGCTGTGATCTCCCAATTCTGAACTGCTATTTATTTATTTTTCATTCGTTTCCGTGGTTGTGTTTGTGTTGTGTGTTGACAATCTAAAGGTCACAAGCCAGCCCACACAATGCCCACAATCTAAATGTCACCTTAATGACCCATTTGCCTTTTTGATTGTTAATTGGCAGAGCTGGTGCCTTGTGCTGTCTTTCAGTTTGGGTCTGTTGAAGTTAAATGCATTTTGGATCCTGCAATTTAACCGATGTTAAACTTTTGATAACGTTTTCTGCTGTTTTTGTTGACGGCTGCGGCTGATTTCCTTTGTCTTGAGACTGCAAGGATCCAGAGTGAGGAGAGCCTGAGCAACCCACAGAGGCTTTCCACCCCTGATGACACACTAGGACAAACTCAGCACTGCGTGAGGAAGAGGAGCCAGCCAGCTCCAGCTGAGCGACGGAGAGGAGAGCAGGGTGAGAATAGCTGTTCGCTGTAGTTCAGGGATATTTGTTTCCTGTATCTGCAGAGGCATTTCCAACACAAAACGGGACGGGCATACAGGGAATCACAACAACACATACGTGGCTGTTTTACTGCTAAGGTTTGCTACTCCTCGGTCGTTTCTTTTTGAAATCCTGTGAAGCAAACACCACAAATACCCTTCGGCCAAGGCTCTAAAAATAAGGGAGACAGATTTGGAATTTTGGACATTTTTGAGAAAGGCTGTACGTAGACGTTTATTCCCAACCAACTCTTTTGAAACTTGGCATGATTATTTTTTATGTTCAATGGTTACTTCTCCTTTATTGGCTCAGTCTTTTGAAGCTTGCTACAAGTGTTGATTGGGCAAAAATGCTGCAGATGCATTTCTGATTTTTCACCTCTTACTAATTTCAAGAAATACTGTAGATAAATGTTTAACTTCAGTGGCTACTGCTCCCTGGTTTTGTTGGAAAATCTTCTGAAACTTGGTATTCATTCAGCAAAAGGACTAATAAATGTTGTAGAGACTTTTTCTTTTCTTTAACTGTTCAAAATTTGTAAATTTCACTTGTGAATGCAATAACTGGACAAAGATGTCACGATGTAGATTTTCAAATTGATGCCAGAGATTCATCTTCTGAAAGTCTCAGATAAGCTAGTTCTACCACAATTATGCCAATCACAGAAAGTGACAGTATTCTCAGTGGCTTATATCACAATTTTGCCATTTCTTATCCCTAATTCTAAATGATCTGATGAATAAAGTGACGAAGGCTCATATGCACCTTTATATAATATAATATAAAAAGTTAATCAGCAGCATTACATCATATTTTATAAGGACGTGATGAGTCTATCATCTCTCTCCTGTTAGACCCACTCAGCCTGTTTAATGCTCTGATATCCTTTTCATAAGAAATGCTGCAATGTTCTCACCCAATAAAAGAATATTTGCTACATGAGTTTACCCTTTATCTGAGACCTTCAAACTGATGGGCCGAGGTTGGGTCTCTCAGAGACGG
>VUQK01044040.1:12119-24234 GCA_015106715.1 Bujurquina vittata
CTGTCTGTGCTATTTACTGTCACTGACTGACAATCGCTGACAGGCAGGAAATCTGCATCCATGCCACTCAAGCATGTGACAGTTTGCACCACGATGATGTTTAACTTTTGCAGAGTAAGAAAGGCAAGCTGTAGTTATAAGAAATCACTGCTGCTGCGTGGTATAGGTAGTGGTTAAATTATTTGAAATAATTAGTGAAAAAAAATTTATGAAATTAGTGAAAGTGAAAAAAAATCTAGGTATTCCTTATAATAGATTTTGAAAGGTTTATTTATCAAGCTGCTGAAAATAGGTTAATTATAAGTTGTAACTAATAAAAGATTTTAAAAAAACTACAGGTAAATGGAGCATCCACCCTCTCCTAAAAACTTACCAGACTCATGTTAACATCAGCAGTTTGATTGGAAACATTATTTAGGGAGGCATTGATTGCAATAGCTACTTTTATAATGACATGCAGTTGAATAAATTCAAAAGTGTGATAGTAATATGATAGAGCTACTTTAATTTGTATTCTGGGTGTGGGGGTCAAAGAAGGTTAACACAACTGTGATGGCAGAAATCCACCAAAACAATGTTATTCACAAGGTCAGAAGTGTCCTGATAGTTTAATGTGATTGCAGAGTCTGGTTTTCTGAAGTAGGACTGTATGAAATTACTGAGATTTAATCAAGGTGAGTCACTCTGGCACCCACTTCCATCCTTTATCTCAGGTTCATTGCTCAGCCTGCACTTTGGCCTTTCCCATTAATTTCAGATGCATCATTCATCCTCCATCCCAGTTGCCATGAGTGTACAACTTATTTTTCTTTCTTTGCTTCAGTAACTTGACCTTTAAAGCTTATATTTGTAAGCATTTGTACTTACAATGCAGATTTTTAAATGAACAGATTTCTTGGCTGCTTGGGGGAAAATCAACACATGAAATATCACCTTAAACCACCTGTCTAATATTTTGTAGGTCCACCTCCTGCTGCGAAGACACACTGGAATAAAGCCATTAAAATACGGTACTATCTGAGGCAGTCATACCTTTGTGTTTGTCACGGATCCTGGAGAATGTGCACCAGATCTTTGACAGATACACACTGTATCGCCGTAAACAGGCAAATCCCAACTCCAGATAGCCATTTGTCAAATATACATGTAATGTATTAAGATCTCACATCTTTTTGTATATTAAGCTTATGTTTGATGTAGCCAATTTTGAGATATTAATTATGAATGTACCAAACTAGATATCCCACAGATCATTTGCACACTCAGTGTTTGATATCCAGAAATATGCACACACCAGATATTTAACAAAAATGTCATCACTGCAATAATTGAAATCTGAAATTCATTCATAAAAAAATGAATCCAGACACCTTTTCAGTTTTTCTGTTCTGCACTCTTTAGATGTCTACTGTCGTGGAAAAATAATGGCTGAGGTTTTACATTCTCATCGTGTTCCAGCTGTGATGCGATGAATCTCAGTCTGAGAGTCCAAACCTTGAGGCGATACTACATTTCCCTGATGCTTATTACTTCGTTCAACAATTCAGAATCCCCAAGACTTTGATGTTCCTTGCTCAGGGGTTCAGCTGAGCCATCTCTACACAGAACAATCAAGACATATGAGTTTCTTTTCATGCCACTTGGAGTTTCTGCCTATCAGAAAAAGCTGAATGATCTAAGGAGGATCCATGTCTGACATGAATTGGAGTTTTACCCTATGTTGAGAAAGCTTTCTGTTTTTTAAGGAATTGAAGATGTTCTCTGTAAAGTTGGGCTTCAGAGTTCACTCTTGGCTTTTTAGAAACAGCAGCTGAGAAACAGTTTCACCTCAAAGTTCATTAATCTGTTGCTCTGGAGCTATCAGAATGGTGATGGAGTTTAGTGAATTAAATGTTCGTACATTATTATTCTGCCTGGTCTTTACGTCAGCAATCTGTACAATTCATTGAAAAAAATTTGAGTCATACTCGTTTTTCCAGTGGAGGTCAACAGCTGACAATCATCTCTATTCTCGCTTTTTGTTCGGTATCTGAATGATACAACCATGATTCAAAAAGAAAAGTCAGGAAGCTGTATATAACGTAAATAGATTCAGAATGAAATGACTTGCAAATCTAATAAACCCATTTTTTTATCTACAATAGACCACAAAAAACATGCCAAATGTTTAAACTGAGAAATGTTACTATTTCATGAAAAGCTCATTTTGAGTTTGATGGCAGCAACAACTTTCAGAAAAGCTGGGATGGCTGCGTAAGCTGTTTTAAAATGTGGCTGCATTAGTCCCAAAGGGATTCCATAGGCCGGAAAGGCACCATTAATGCTAAAAGGCATATTAAGGTTTTAGGGCAACATATGCTCCCATCAATATAACTACATTTTCAAGGAAGGCCCTGCATATTTAAGTAAGAAGAGGGGACAATAAACAGTGTTAATCATGTTCCTGTCCCAACTCATTTGAGACCATCTCATCAAATTCAAAATGAGCTAGTATTTTCTTTAAAATGTTGAATTTCCTCAGTTTAAACATTTGATGTGATTTATTTTTTCCACTGTGAAAAATATAGATTTATGAAATTTGCAAGTCAGTGCTTTGTGTTTTATTTACAATTTACTCAGCATCCCGATGGTTTGGGAATTTGCCGTTTTACTTTTGAGCCTCTGAAATTGGGGCTCTAATAAATGACTGCAAATCTTAAACACTCATTGCAATGCTTTTGTTAAACCCGTTGAATGAAAGCTGAAAGTCTGCACTTTGCTGAACTTTAATTTAAGTGAACGCCTTCTCATTCATGTCCGGAGCACGCTCTGAGCTGTGCGTGTTTCATTTGCCTCTTCTGATGCTGAAGTAAAGCCTTAACATTTCTTTTTAAAACACCCCCCATAATCCCATTACTTTACTCTCCCGTCTGCTTATGAAAACACAGATAGACAGAAATTGACTCTTCTATCAGTCCCACACTAATCGCTCCTGCGCGAGCTATCTACAAAGCTGCTGCAAAGGAATATTATAAAAGCAATCAGATGAAAAGTCATTATTTAAAAATCCAGTCTGCTTTTCAAACAGGTATATTTTAGTTTAATGGAATCTTTAAAAAAACAACAACAAAAAAAAACCCAAACGTTTTTTATTTATTTTGAAGTTTGAAGTTTGGTGCATTCACAGCAGTGCTGCATTGCTATAAATCTGGATTTGAAAACATTTTTTTCAGACAATCTTTCAGCACATATATTGTATGCATCAGTGACATACATAATGTATAATGGAGTCTGCTGTATATCTTCAACCTGTGCCACAAGAGTTAATTAGGCTGATACATTTAGCTGCAAAACAAATTCCACATCAAGGCACAAAAACCTTCAGACTATACAATCACTTTATCCAGACAAATCTTTAAATGCTATATGAGTAATATTTTCCCTAAATGAATTGAGTATTCATGGGATACGTGAGATCAAGCTTCCCGCCATTGTATAAATGTGTGGTGCAATTTCCCAGGCTTGTTTACACACTGGTTATGCACCAATCAAAGGGCTTTAAAGTGTTTTCCTTCATCCATGTGTGCTGGGGATGACAAATCACTGTACGCGTACTGAACACGAGCAAATATGTTGGAAGAATGGCTTTCTAATTAACTGGAGTGTGCATTAATCATAGCTGAGTATACATTGCTGATCAAGATGAAAGAGCAGCTCGTGAACAATGCACAATTACCACCTCAGATCACAGGTGTCAGATGTTACAAACTGAAAGAAAGGAACTGACTTTGACCTCAGTGATTTGTTTCCTCGGGCCCCCTTAGTTTTGTTATCTGAGTTCTGTTCTGGGTTATAGTTTATTTGTATTTAATTCTTTGGTTCCATGTGTCCTCTGTGTCATGTTTAGTCATTTCCTGTATTATTTTCCTAGCCTCTTGTCTTGTGTGCATTGTGTTTAGTTTTGCTTCCCATCATCTCGTTGGTTTGATGCTGTTCATCTGTGTCCCCCAGCTGTGTCCTACCTCATGTGATCTTTGTCATGTCCTCCCTCCTTCCCTCATTGGTGTGTGTGGTCGGTTGTATGTTCTCAAAACTGTATTGGTAATTATTGTAGGACCAATACAATAATTACCAAGACTGTAAATTTAGGGCAGCTGTGGCATAGACCACTGGGTGGTGGTCTAATACATTTTTCCTCTGTACAAGGAAAAATCTGGATTTCTTACATACAGTCATGTGAAGAAATGCAAATATATTAAAATCCATGGATTTATCCATGATGGCCTTGTTGCTGTGTGAGCGTATCAGAACATCTCTGGGGCCATTCTCTTGGGTCAGTTTTGTGGCCATTTTGTTCTTCAAAATCAGTTGGCATTGGTTGGAAGTCATGTTTGTTATGTTAATGTAAAGTTCAAGGTATGTTAACATTCTCTGTTATATGCAAAAAAACAGCAGAGTAGAGTAAAAACAGATTATCTTATCAGTCTTTATATGATACAGAAAGTCTAACATTTGTCATGTTGGTGGTAATCTTTGTGAATTACAGCCAGTTACTGAATCCAATCCCAGCCACAGAGTCCAATAACTCAGTCCTGGAGTTGTGGAAAGTAGGCAAACTTTCAATATTTATTACTGACTCTCAGCCACAGATCAGGTTGGATTTGGCAGACAATGTCTCTTTTAATCAGCAGAGGTGATCAAAACAGCCTTACAGAGCTCACTTGTTTGCTCAATCGTTCACCTTTCCAAGCTTCTCCTTATTTGTCACATGAATATTTAACCAGTGCCATGAATACTGAATGATGCTTAAAGGCAAGACACCTGTCTCACATTTTAAGAGTCACAGGGAATCTGAAAATAACTTCATCCATCTTCTGACTTGTCTGCAACCCACGCTGTCTCCATGAAATCTGACAGCTTTGACCTTACATTCAAAAATTGTGAAGCTGCTCCAGATCCACACCAAAAGTAATAAAATATATCATCTTTCAAAATATTCATAAATTTTATAAAAGCATAAATTTACACTGCTCATCATGCATGGGCCTCAGGGTGACTTTTTAAAATTATTATATGCATTGAATACGCAGAATCCATCGGGCCTGTTAATCCATTTATTTACATTTGCTGCCATTCCTATGAATAGTTAATCGTATTATATGCAGGCTTAATTTGCCTTCATGAATAGATGAAGGGGTCTAATGTCTAATGAGACATTAGACCCCAAAACAGCTGATCAGAGGAACCACGCATGACAGGGTTTTTATGGCACACTGAGTCTTTTCTGAACTTGTTTTTCTTTATGGTGATGGGCACCGCAAGAGGTGTACCACACTGAAAGTCAGTGAGTTGAATCAATAAACATAAGGATTAACTCAAACTCTGTGGGTCAGTCATATTTGTCAAATATTGAAACTCAGTTTTGATTTTTTTGAGTGTAAGAATAATTTAAACCCATCGACATGTAGCATGTGATGAAACCAACACGTTTATATATTCTGGGTAATTGATCTAGCTGATGTTTGTCCACGTAACAGCATCTCAACTACACAAAAGGTCTTGACCATTTTTTTGGTGAACTGAGGAAGTTTAAATTGTTCCATAATGAAAAAAGGTTAAATATTATCATGTGATTATAAACAGATGAGAAGTCATAGGCAATTACAATTACAATAATGCCAGATAGCATCAGCAGATTTTCATCAGGCTCTGATGTTTGTTTTGCTTGTTTTTTTATGTTCTTATCACCATCAATGTTTGTTAAGTGCAGCTTTTCTCATCATTGCTGACAGATCACTGTGCACAATTCCAGCCAATGCTACTCAACAATATGCAAACAAGTACATAGTGTAAATAATGTGTTACTAACCCAGGTATGCAAATT
The DNA here is from genome assembly GCA_015106715.1 of Bujurquina vittata. Taxonomy (NCBI): domain Eukaryota; kingdom Metazoa; phylum Chordata; class Actinopteri; order Cichliformes; family Cichlidae; genus Bujurquina; species Bujurquina vittata. Next base: position 17,983 of record VUQK01044040.1, read on the forward strand.
GGGAAATAGTGGTTTATAAAGCAATGAATGCATTTCCTTCACAAAACACTAGAAATAAGCTTCAAAGCAAATTTTCATCCTGCAGTACTTACGAGTTTGTTCTGTTTACCTGTAGAACAGTTGAACGATGAAATAAATATAAAACTACTGAGCTCCTTAAGTCCCAAAAAGAAATTCTTTAAGAATCTTATTGGCATAAATATGTCAGTAACTTTATATCCTGTCTACATCCCCTCACCCAGATGACTGCCCCTCCCCGAGCCTGGTTCTGCCAGAGGTTTCTTCCTGTCAAGGGAGTTTTTTCTTCCCACCGTCGCCACGTGCTTGCTCATAGGGGGTCATTTGATTGCTGGGGTTTTCACTGTATTGTAGGGTCTTTACCTTACAATATAAAGCACCTTAGAGGTAACCGATTTGTTGTGATTTGGCCGTATATAAATAAAATTGGATTAATGTGGTGAGATTTCAAGATTTGAACTTCAGTGAGTTCTTCCATTGGTAATGGAGACACTGGATCTTGATCACTTTCTAAAATTGTAATATATGCATTGCCCCTGGTGGAGCATATTCTTAGAGTAAAAATTAGCAAAAAATATATGTAGCCCATTTATGTAAATGATTTGAAATTGGTTGTTCTTTGTTGAGCTGAAAAGGTGAAGTCCCTGGACAAAAAAAAAAAAGTATTGTCTAAGTTTTGAGATTTTTTTCCTTTTTATTTTAAGGGCACCGTGACCTATAGCAGCACACAATGAAGTGAAAAAGTACAGCAGAGGGGGAGTGTTTTCAACCAGTTGAGGTGTTAGCTATAAACACACTGTTTCCAAAAGAATCTAATGTACTCCTGATGGTATTACACATTCATATCAGCTTAAACATGTATACTGAAACAGGCACATTTTACATTGCTAAACATCAGCAAAATTACTGGTCAAAGAGGCACTGACTGTGAAGCGTGAATATTGCAATATGCAAATAAAGGAGGACAGATTCTTTTTTTTTAAATTAAGCATATTTGCATGAGCAACTTGAGTCTGAAGCTTTAAGTCAGTGTTTTTGAGAGTTTAATAACCCAAAAGCATGGTATAGCTTGAAAAGCTTGTTTCACCTTAAAGGCACTGACATTTAAAACAGCACTGAAGCACAGAGGGATTTTACAAAGGGAAATTAAACTTCCAGCTTTCCGAATAATTTATTTCACACAGTATGAGAGGAGAAAAGTTTTTTTGGTCAGTTAAAGTTTCCGCTGATATAGCACATTTAAACTCACACATTCAAATGGCAATAAAATTCATTAGCATATTAAACAGTTTTTCAAAGTAAAGCGTGGCATTGTGTGCACACGGTTGTGAACAAACTGTACAAACGCAGCTTTACAATGGAATGGTTTGCACCCAGTGTTACACAAACTGCACAACAGCAAACCAAACAAATCAACTCAAGCCTAAAATTGCACTACATTATATCCAGTTAGCGAAAAACAGATTTATATCACATAGCTACTGTAAGTGCAACTTTTTATGTATATTATCCCTTGTAAATGTTAGCTCATTATTATTTTACAGCTATTTCAGGTTAACAAAACCATCAAATCAAGAGACATCTGTGACTGAATTTGAGAAACACTGCCTGCTGCAATTGTTTTTCCACTATATACACATCTATATTTACATTCACCATTTGAAGAGGTATACTGTATATAAAATTCACACAACTGCATTGAACAACAACAAAAGACAGACACTAAACAGTGCAGGAGTATTTGTCACAATGCTGAGTTATGTTGACTTAGCTCATGGTTTTACACTAAATATGATGATAGTCACGAGAAAATGTTTGTGAACCATTCAGAATTACCAGAATTCATGCATTAAAATGTACTCCGGTCTTTATGTAAGTCACAGCTGCAAACACTGCTCAAAAAAATAACACTTGATCATCAGAGTGTAACACAAGAGATATTAATGTGTTCAGTTGGGAAGCATAAACAACCTTAACTTGTTTCACCTGCTTTGGTGCAAGTGAAAGTGACAACAGAACAGCCTCTTGGAGTCCGGCTCTGACAGTTTGGTCAGATTTAGACTCCATGCGTAGCCCAGTGGAGGTCATTTTGTAGGGCTCTGGCTGTGCTCCTCCTGTTCCCCTTCACATACGGGAGCAGATAGTGGTCCTGCTGCTGGGTTGATGGCTTTCTACGGCCCTGCTCAGCTTTTTTTTCACAATCTTGAGACTGTGCTGGGAGACAGAGCGAACCTTTCAACAGCACATATGGATGTGCCATCCTGGAGGATGGACTACCTGTGCAACCTGAGTGCACTGGCGGTACCGTCTCGTGATAGCTTAACTGACTTTGATCACTGTGATGATCAAGTGTTCCCTTACATTTTTTTAAGTGCCAGCTAAATTTTATGTAACTCTTTGTATGTCCTTGATTGAACACAAAGACACTGTGCCAATCACTTTTCTCAAAAGACATCAGTTGGTGTGGCCCATTCTTTGATCACAAACATCTTCACAGGACCACCAAGAGGAGAATCATTACAGAGATGCCTGAAGCAGAAAATCACTACAAAAACATTTCGAACAGCCTTGATGTTCAGCAATGCACAATAATACAATCATTGTACAAACTAAAGAGATATGATATTCTCTGTGGGAGTAGGTGTTCCACTCCCACAGAGAATATGAAGGAGGACAAACAGAAACAATAAAACGTGTAATATAAAATATAATATAATATAATATAAATCTCTGCAACTTGTTGAAATCTTTATCAATGTGACTGAAAAAGAATCTGAACTGAGACAATCTTCTGCTGATGAGTGAACCAAAAGCCGACACCAAACAATCACTGAGTAAATCAGGAATTTAGATTTGGATCATGTCTCGGTAGAAGTGCATGACCTGAAGCTTAAGAGAGGCTGGGTGATGCACCAAGACTATGACACAAAGCACAAAGACTAAATCAACAACTAATTCATGTTTTGCAAAAGTCCTGACCTTAACCCTGCTGAACCGTCATGGCATAATCGGAATGTGGGTGTGCCACAACATCCCAGAACTACTGATGAATGCTTTTGTAGGGAGTAACGGTCCAGAATTCACCTGCATTTTCCAGCCCGCAATAATTACTTCTTATGATAAAATGAAAGGTACAAATATTTGTGTTATTAGTTCTTCTGCTCAGTCATTTCCAGTCTTTATGCTGGAAAATGGATAGATACAATATGAAAGTGATTCCAATCTTTTTACATTCTCAGACTATGTAACTGTTTCTTTAAGCGTTTATCACCGGCAAAAGTCCCATTTGATGTTCAATATTTCCATGACACACATTAGCATGGTTGACTTTATTTTTTTAATACTTTATGATTTCGTCCCTCCCAGGTAAAGCTGGTTCCCTGCTTGTCCCCTCTAGAATGAACAAGCCTGACTATCAAACCTACGTAAGCTCAAAAGCACAAAGACAGCATCGTTGTGACAGGGCCAGTCATCCTTGTCGCTTTGCTTTGCTTTGCATACAGGCTCCAACAGTCTCTGCTGACATGCCAAGTTCAGACTCCTCCAACAGGGAAGTCTGAACCTGAAGAATTCAGAAAATATTCTTCATAATGGAGATTCGGGAGATTAAGTTTATGCCTGTCTGACAGAGCGTGACCAAGGGGGCGACCATGTGTTTCTTACTCCTCAGAATTATAATTATATGAGGACTATTTCTTTATAATAACCACAGATTGCTCCATAAACACAAAGCTTGTACAAAAATATTTCAGATTCCTGTCATGCTATAATATGAACACAGAACACTTAGTGAGTCATTACTAGTATTGCAGCCACAATGTGATCCGTATGGCACAAAAATTCTAAAAGTTTCTTTACACTGTACAACATTTTACGACTCTCCCCAAATCAAGGAATGAGCTGCTTACAGACATCTCCTCCTCAGAGTTGCTGTAGTGTCCAACAGCCAGTAAAAACTGGACTGAATGCATTGGTTCAATACTCGCACTCAACAGTAATCAGCACAAAACTGCCACAGTACCTGAAATAATGAAAACTATCAACCTAATCATAGGCTCAGAATCACACAAGCCAAGAGGGAAGGCTGTGTTGATAAAAGAAAAGGCAAAGGGCAACCGGTCTCTCGTGAGCATGATAGTGCAGAGAAGGGCATTTGTGCTCCAAACCCATCATTGTGAATCAGCATCACTCGGTCTGAAGCCTAATCTGTTTGGCATTTATGGAAATAAAGTTTCCTGTGCTCTATAAGCCTGTCGTCCTACACAGTGAGGGGGGAAAAAAGGCATACTATTATGCTTACTTTGGCTGCTTTAAAACATGTTTCAAAGCAAATTTTCCATCACTATTTACATTCAGCACTCAAACACGCTCCCACAGTTCAGCTCTGGCACAGTATCTTTGTTTGCCTGTGACACTGCTGCACACCGTAAAAATGTAAATAAGAGTTCTTCTCTTTCTATCAATGCTTCAGCGCCAAACTTGATTATTTGGAGCCACAGGAGCCCACAAAGCTCACAGCTACATCACATCACTCACTTAAGCGTGCCGAAACTTAAAAACTAAGAGCAAATGACTGCAATGATATGACTCAAATTCACCTGTACACGTGACCTGAACTGTGAAATACAGACACAAAACTGACTCTCATATTCAAATGTGCAAAAGCTTGCTTTTGGTGGAGTGCAACTTAGCTTTTCATTAAAATTTTTTTAAAAACAGTTATGAGCTGATTATGGTCACATCTCCTTATATCCATTTTTTTTAAAATCCATTCATCACTTTCCTCCTTCTACACCACTCACGTGATCCAAGAGTGCTTATGTTAAAGCTTACATATGCCACAAAGTTCTGCCTAATGTTTGGCATGAGAGCATTTTGTACAGCATTTTGTCCGTCTGTATCTTTGCGACTCATATGCTAGACAAGTCATCGTGACAGGACGATGAACCGCGGCGAGTTTTCGGGCTGCAGCGTGTCAACATGGTGATCTGGGTGCTGAAGTTGTTGCTGCTGCTGCCAATAGACGGGTGCTGGTATTTGGTGTCTGAGCTCATGTATCTCTGTAGGTGCCACCTCCGCCACTTCCTCTTGATTTCTCCTTGGACCTACAACGGATTAGAGCAATAAGATAATCAAGTAGCGTTGACATTGCACAATAAAATTCCAGTTTTCCTTGTCGACACTTAAATGCAGAAATAGAGGTTTTGAAAATCTTCACCCAGGAAGGAGATTTTGAAAAGCTCTGATCTAAAATGCTGTTTACATCTGGATGAAAGGCCAAATTGTACAGAAGAGGCTGCACTTTCCAAAATACCCATGTACGTATGGACAGGGCCTTATATAAAACACCCCATTGTTGCTCCCTCCTTGACCTCCAAGTGGTTTACTTGTACCTATTTTATGCAGCAAAATTGTCAGTTAAACAGATTTAGAATTGCCCACTATAATAACTGCAGGGCCCTTAAATTTAGGTGACTTGCATTTTAATTACTGCAGCAGCTGAAGCTCAAGGACAGAGGGAAACAATGACGAGCACCTGGAGAAAGTCCAAAGAATAATATGCTGCCATTGCTGAGTGCCACATTAAAAGCAGTACCCAACATTATTTTTCATTTAGATCATGTCAAAGGAAAGTTAACCAAAAAATAAACCAACCTTCTGCGGGAGGATTGAATCTTTTTAAATACAATTTTTTTTTTTTATTATTTAGGAACATTGTCTACAGCAGAGGTGGAAAGTAATGAAGTACAAATACTTTGTTACTGTACTTAAGTAGATTTTCCAGGTATCTACACTTTACTTGAGAATTTATTTTTCTGACTACTTTTTACTTTTACTCCCTACATTTTTATACAAATGCAACTACATTCTACTTTTTACATTTTCAAAACAGCTCCTTACTTTAGGTTTAACACGTTTGAGAGAAGGTTGCATTTCCGGTCAGAGCGGGAGCCAGCTCCTGATTGCGAGCAGTTTTTTTCTTGGAAGATGGAGGAACAGGCCGGTGGGGAGGAACAGACACCCCACATGGTAGAGGGAGAGGCTCCTGCAAAGCTCGCTTAGAGACCGGAAAGAGCTACAGTAGAGGAAGTTGTGCTTTACATAGAAGGTACATGCCAGCGCGGTGAGGAAAATAAGTGATAAAAGACGTAAAGCACAAAAAGTGCGTGCAGTTTGTCACACAGTGTGTCTGCAAGCTAAAAGAACAGCTGCTGCATTTCCAGGGAGAGCAAA